>LPNX011043070.1:96028-111470 GCA_001517045.1 Pseudotsuga menziesii | reverse complement strand
CCAACCGAGACACTGCAATACTTTCACTGAGACTACACTAGCAACCCACTTTTGCAAGCACTTTTTTCATTTTGGCACTGGTCTTTTCTGTTCCTTTTTGCATAATTTAATCTCGCAATGTGTCATTGAATTTTTGTGTATCTAATTTGAGTTAAGGTGTTGCTAAGGTTAAATTGTGTTGGCAGTGATTGGTAATTTCTTAAATTCATCCATTCCATATTAAAACTCCTAGAATTAACTACTTATCTCGTAGAGTAAAAACCTTAGATTTTACTTTTCATTAGGGTCCACCCCCCTTGGCTTCGCTAGGAGTTGGCCTAGACGGAGGAGCTGAGTATCAGGTGACAGCACTTGGCTCGAGCTTGCCCCCAAGGTCACACCCAATGGCTTGAAGATTTCTGCCACGTTACCCGAGGTGCGAATTAGGTGGCAACAGATGGAATTGTACTCTTCCATCATGGCATCTCTCCAAACCTGAGGTGCAGATGCCTCCTCATAAGTAGTAGGCTCAGACTCACACAAGTTGGTCACCTATGCCAAATAGCTGAAAAATCTCTCTAGTGCCATGCTCTCTCTAACCTCCCTCTTGGGTGGCCCCACAAACTCCTCTACTTCCTTCACAAGCTCTTTAATCCAACTTACCTTTCTCTTCTTGGAAGTAGCATCCTGTGGGAGACCCTCCTCTACATCCTCATCAGACAAATGTCTCCTTGAAGAAGTACTCGTGGTCTAAGATCTTGTACCTAGTGAACCTAATCTCGAACCATGTGTACCTAAATCACATGAGGGTGTAACCCATGAACCTGTCCTAGTACCAGAAGTCCTTGTAGACTGTCCCTAAAATTGATGAACCTGTACCCTGTGACCCAGTCACCCCTGAGACCTGTGACCCTTTGCCCTAACTCAATGAACTTTGAGATGTTGCCACCTGTGGAGTAGTCATCTATTGTTGCTCCTCCTTTGACTCTCGGGACTTTCAAAAGGCCCGCTCGTCCTCAAATCTCACCTCCCTCCTCACCACAACTTTCCTCTGTGTAGGAAGGTAGATGCGGAAAGCCTTCGAAGTCTCATCATATCCAACAAAAATGCCCCTCTCCAGTAGCCTCCAACTTTGTCCTCTTCTCAGAAGGTACATGGGAATATGTAGAGCATCCAAAAATACAGAAGTGGCCTATCTCAAGTTTCTTCCTCGTGAACATCTCCCTAAGAATTTTGCACCCCAAGGCACGATGCAGACTCTTGTTCTGTACAAAAACAGTTGTGCTACAGGCCTTTGCCCATAGGAAGAAAGGAAGAATTTGATCATGAAGTGTGGCTCTCGCTGCACCCACTATCGCACGGTTCTTCCTTTCAACCACTCCATTCTGTTGTGGAGTGGAAAGAACTGTCAACTGCCTCCTAATTCCCTCCTATCTACAAAACTCATCGAATGCTTGGGAAGTATACTCACCCCCATTGTCTGATCTGAGCGCCTTGATCTTCTTTCATGTTTGGTTCTCCACAAGAGCTTTGAACTCTTGGAACCGAAGCAAGACCTCTAATTGCAAATAGAGCAGGGATTGCAGCTTTTGGCCAAGCAAGAAGTGTAGATGCATCTCTATCTACCACTATCGATGAGGGTAGTGGGAGGGGCTCCATAGCTTCACCTATCTGGAGGGCGAGGCTCTCATCCTATTTTGTTCCACGAACAAGAGGTGGATCACAACCTTCTATCAAGTCAAGTGTAAAGAAATCGAAAAAAGTACAAGCAAACAGGGTAATGGGTAGGTGTCTTTATTGGAGTAAGATACCTCTCAGCATTGTTAAAAACAATCCATTTTGGCAGCCGATGTGTGATGAGTTGAAGCGTCCTGCAATCATGCGTTTTGCCACCACATTCATTACTCTTCAGTCTTTGCTTCAATGTCAATTTGAGTTGAAGCAAATGTTTGTTTGTGATGAGTGGCATGAATGTGCTTACAACAAGAGAGAGAATGGGAAAACAATTGCCAAGTTGGCGTACACTGATCGCTACAAACAAAGCAAGGATTACAGCTTGTTGGCCAAGCAAGAAGTGTAGATGCATCTCTATCTACCACTATCGATGAGGGTAGTGGGAGGGACTCCACGGCTTCACCTACTGGGAGGGCAGGGCTCTCATCCTATTTTGTTCCACAAACAGGAGGTGGATCACAATCTTCTATCAATTCAAGTGTAAAGAAATCAGAAAAGATAGAAGCGAACAGGGTAATGGGGAGGTGTCTTTACTAGAGTAACATACCTCTCACCATTGTTAATAAAAATCCATTTTGGCAGCCGATGTGTGATGCCATTGCAATAGTTGGCCCAGGGTATAAAAAAGTGCCACCTTTGAAAAGTTGCAAGCCCCAATACTTCAAGCAAAAAAGAAGGACATCAGTGCTAGGTGGACAATGTTCAGGCAGTCATGGGAGAGCACTCGATGCATAGTCGTGTCAGATAGTTGGACAGATGGTAAAGGGTAGAACCCTTATCAACTTCTTGGTATTTTGTCCTAGAGGTACCATGTTTATAAAATCAGTTGATGCATTGAAACATGTAAAAGATGCAGCATCATTTTTATGCGAGTTGATATATGGGTTCATCCAGGATATTGGGATGCACAATGTTGTTCAAGTTATTACAGAAAATGCAGCTAATTATGTGGTTGTTGGTAGGATGCTTATGGAGAGGTACTCCTATTTGTTTTGGACTCCATGCGCAGCTCATTGCATTGATTTGATGTTGGAGGATATGGGGGACCAACATAGATCCATCTTAAACCTGGATCTATTAAGCACCGAGGGATCCAATTTCTTGAGGTGCAAAAATATTAAGATAAAAAAAAAAATTATACATCAAGAAATTGGATCCCTCTTGGTGCTTAATAGATCCAGGTTTAAAATGGATCTATGTTGGTTTTAATTTTTTTATTTTATGATGCGACTTGAATTTTTTAATTACTTTTTATTTTTTATAAGTCATGAGCCAACTTGGGAACGTTATGTTATGTAATGTGATAAACGTGACAACATCTCCCCCATAGTAGGTTGTAAGCACCTCGTTACTCTCGATGCAATGAATTTTTAATTACTTTTTATTTTTGATAAGTCATAAGACAACATGGGAACGTTTTGTTACATAACGTGACAAACGCGACAACATTTCCCTATACTGGGTTGTAAGCACCTCGTTACTCTCGATGCAAAAATTCCCTCTATCAACGTGGTGATTGATCAAACTAGGAGCATCCCCAAGTTCATTTACAACCATGCTTTTTGTTTTTAGTCTCATGAGGAGGCACACCAAAAACAAGGAGTTGAAGCGTCTTGCAATCATGCGTTTTGCCACCACATTCATTACTCTCCAGTCTTTGCTTCAATGTCTATTTCAGTAGAAGCAAATGTTTGTTTGTGATGAGTGTCATGATTGTGATTACAACAAGAGAGAGGATGGGAAAACCATTGCCAAGTTGGTGTACACTGACTCCTTTTGGGAAGGAGTGCAGGAAATGTGCTCGACGAGTGAACCTTTGGTAAGGGTTCTAAGACTTGTTTATGGTGATAAGCCTGCAATGGGCTATTTGTATGAAGCCATGGATAACGCCAAAGAGGCCATTCGAAATTATTATGTGGGCAAGGGTACCCCAAGGCACAACAGGCACATGTTATTATGGGATTTGATTGATAGTCGATGGACCGAGATGCTTCATCGACCCATTGATGCAGCAAGACCCTTTCTCAACCCCGCATTTGCCTACAAATGCAGTTTTGATTTTGATAGTGAGTTTTTGGAGGGGCTCCTCACTTATATTCAGAGGATAATACCTAATTATGAGACTCGCAATGCAATCAATCGCGAGATAGAGGTGTATCGGGATGGTACTGGAGTATTTAGCTTAGGTAATGTTATTCGTGACCAAAACAATTTCAAGGTTTATTTATATTTATTTCATATTTTAGTGTTCCAATGTTAAATGTAATGAAATGTAATTTAGTTTTCTTTCTTTCTTGTTTGGTGTAGCTACTTTGTGGCAAACCTATGGTGTGAGCACACCAAATTTACAAAAATTTGCCATCATAATCCTTAGCTAAACCTGTATCGCTTCAAGATGTGTGCGGAATTGGAGTGTATTTGAAAAAATACATGCAAAGAGACGCAAAAGGTTAAAACCTAGAATTTCAACAAAGCAATTGCATTTAAATTTTTAATGCAATTTATGAATCTATGATCCTCTAAGATATTATAATTCATTAATTTATTACCCTCTAAACTGATAAAAAAAATTATTACCCTCTTACAAGTTGGAGTTCACACGTCTTAATGACTTGGTGTGTGTCCATTATAATCTCTGCTTGTGGATGAGACAGAAGGAGAAAGAACCAAATGCAAATGCCATCTCTTTGGACAATATTGATATATTGTCTAAGTGGAGGGTGGAGATTGAGACTCCTATCATGGAGGAGTCACCTACATGGCTAGAGGTAGAGGAGGGGCAGCGGGAGGAGGAGGTCGGAGACACCATGGAGGGTGATGTGCTAACATCGCCACCACCTTCTGCACTGATTGATACAGCTAATCCTCCATCCATCACTCGATGTCTGTGTTAAAATTAGTGCAGCTGCGAGACCCATTCTCAATGAGGATGGTACCCTAGTTAATTAACTAGGGCAAAGTAAGACCCTAGAAGGTACCCTAGGGCCCCCAGTAATCTCTTGAGGTTTTTGGTCTGGGACCAAGCAAGTTGATGCCATAGCAAAGCCCCTAGCATGTGGCTAGGGCCCCTATGTTCCTCTAGGGTATTTTGTTCTAGGACCAGGGACGCGATGTCCAAGTAGATCCTGCAGGTACAGGCAAAGACATATTCCAGTCTAGGACCAGGGACACGATGTCCAAGTAAGTCATGCAGGTAATTGATCAACTTTCAGTGTGAGACTGAAACTCAACTTAGTACTAAGAACCATTCTCCGAGAGAATGGAGGACTTGGTCAAGGTCCAGGGGTTAATATGATTCAGTGTGAGACCGAAACTCAGCTTAGGGCAAAAAGTCATTTGTTAAGAATGGAAGATAATGATGTGCGTTGTCCCCTCTCCTAATCAATTATTGCTAGGTTGCTTCTCAAGGGACTGGCCACCCCTTGATGATGTCACTAGCACCTAACCCTTAGGAGGAGTGTTGAGGACCTAAGGATTGTACCACTCGTTTGGATCTTGCCCTTATACAGTGACGATAAAAATATAGAAAACATTGTACCTTGAAAGGGAGAAAAGATTACTGGTCTTGTTGGTCCTAAAGAAGTTGTTTGTCCACCTTATATGGTTCACCTTGATTTTGTGGGTTTCTGGATTGTTCTTATTGTGGCCCTCTTTATTAACTCATGGTCCCTTATCCTACTTGGTCCTAGCACCCTTATTGTGTGTGTACCCTTACCTTATGGTTTTTATTTTTTGGTACACTATGTTTTTATTTATAAAACCTTTGACCATTTAACCTTATGGTTATCATTTACTTTATGGTTATATAACCTATGGTTGTTTGTCCACCTAATGGTTATATTACCTATGGTTATATAACCTTTGGACCATTCTATTCACTTTATTGTTTTTGGTCTTTTGACCTTTCATGAACCTTTTCGATTCTATCCTAACATGAGTTATTTTTATTTCTTGTTTTTTATTATTAATATGGTTTTATTATTAAAATCTTTGGAACACCCTTTTTAGACTTTTGAACCATTGTCTTGATTGTTCGTTGGACCATTTTGTTGAGACCTTTGATTATAAATTAAGGTTTATTGCGAACGTAAGAAGTGACGAATCTAATTCCCGTGGATTCTCTATTGAGACTATTGTTGCTCCGCTAAGCCGTTCGTTGGTTCTATCTCGTGTTTTCTTCTTATGATGCAATTCATCTGTGTCTCTCTCCTGCAGGATCTTACGCATTGCGTCTTCCTGGACTTTCGCCTCAGCGCGTGGTCTTTACGCAGCTCCGCACGAGATGCGCGTGACTCCCCCTTCTCCCCTGCGTGTGGTCTTTCCGCAACTCCGCACGATATGTGCGTGAGTCCCCCATCTCCTATGTGCGTGGTCTTTCCACATCTCTGCACGAGATGTGCGTGTTCCCCCCTTCTCCTTTGCGAGTGGTCTTTCCGTAGCTCTACGCAAGATGCGCGTGTTTCCCCCTACTCCTCTGCGTGAGGTCCTTCCTCTGCTACGCACGTGATGTGCATGAAGCTACTCCTTTATGCATAGCTTCTCCCTTACTCCACATGTGATGTGCGTGACTCTACCTCTGGCTGCTCCCTTGCTTGATCTGGATATGCATGACTCTACCTCTGGCTGCTCCCTTTCTTAATCCGCATATAATCTTTTACGCAACTTCTTCCCATGTGGTCTCTGCCCAGCATTGTCACGGCCCTTTCACTGGCCTACGCAACTCTGCTCCACGTATTCATTTGTAACATGATCGATGGTGTCTACCCTAGCTTGGTCGTCAATACACCAGCGTGACCCTCTACAACTGTGAGTTTGTTTTATGACTGGAAGTCTTTTCTATTGTGTGGAATTTGGGTCTTCCCCATTATGATCGTAAGTATGTTTTATTGTGTGGATTATGGGTCTTCTCCAACGTGGTTGTGAGTCTGGTTTTTCAGGTATGGACTATGGGTTTCACAGCATGACTATGAAGGTATGATGTGCTAAGTATGATTGTGTGTGTCCTTGATTTTTCTGAGCAGCATCGAGAGCCCTTCTCTTAGGAGAATGGGACCACCTAGTCCGGGACCACAAAGAAGACTCAACCCAGTGTTGAGTGACCATTCTGTTGAATGGTAGATATTTGGTCTGGGACCATGATATAGACGCAGCTCTACCCTGGGTAGACTCAACCTAGTGTTGAGTAGACATTTGGTCCGAGACCACGATGTAGATCAATCTAGTACTAGTAGACTCTACTTAGTTCTGAGTAGCCACTCTTGGAGAGTGGAGGCACCTAGTCTGTTACCAAGAAGGCACTGTAAGCCCTAGACTGGGTCTAGGCATATGTGGCACTCTGACCCTTGATCTATGGCTTTGTGTACTTCTCCAAGGATTAGCTACCCTTGGTTAAGTCACCCTAGTACCAAATCTAGGTGTCACTCAGAGTGTGAGATAAAAGCATTAGTAACTCTCTTGGTTTATGATGATGTACTTTTGGAATTAAAAGGACCACAGGTAATGAGCACAGGGGCACTTGGAAAAAGGCCAAAGTCAAAAGTCAAAAATAAATAAGGACTTTTGGACCATAGGTGGAAGTCAAAAATAAATAAGAACTTTTGGTAAAAGTCAAAAATATTTAAAAGGGCCCTTTTGGTAAAAAGGTAAAAATAAAATTAGGAAAAGATTATAATATTATTATTTTATCTTTTCTAATTTTGGCCCACTTAACAAGTGAATGAAGACTATAAAAGAAGATCAAGTCTTCTCATTATCATACATACACTTGCTCTTACAGGTGAAGTTGCTCCCAAAGAAGATACTGTTGGTTTTGAAGAGAAGGAAGTTTAGTGTGATGCCCTATCATGGATGAGTCTAGCTAGAGCACTCACATCCATTCAAGGAAAATCCTAAGCTAAGTCTCCTTCAACAAGAACATCAATGACTCCAAAGAATGCATCCATTTTTGTTCTGTGATCAAACCCTAGGCTAAGGGTTTCTACATGAAGTATTGCAGCATTAGGGTTTCAACCTAAAACTATCACCAGAAGTCCTTCTTCCCTCACAGCAACCTTCTCCTTTTCACGGCTAGTTCACCAGCAGTCTCTCTTGCACTTAGACCGAGTGTCTTCTTCTTATGGGCAATTGGATTCCTTATTGGGTAGGGTGCCCTCACTACACGGGCAGCACTTCTACTAAGCCTCGGTCTGCAAGATCGGGCAATCTGCATGCTCCCGAGCTGCCATAGTAGCACCAAGCTGTAGCAACAGCCACGGGCTACTAACAGCAGGCCCGGGCTACCTGCTACAGGCCACGGGCTGCTAGCAGCAAGCCCGAGCTGCCTGCTACAGACCACTGGCTGCTAAATAGCAGACCCCGAGAGGTCTTGGGCAGGCCTTAAAGCCTCATCCCAACCCATGTGAGGCTACCCAGCCACCTTCGCAGCAGCAGAAGGTTTCCCAACAGTCACAGGCAGTCAACGGGCAGAGGAGAGGTTCACGGGCAAACTCAGACAGGTTTTTTGGGCCACTGATATGATCCAGGCAGGTAAAAGATAACTTCGGGCAGCCTGTTTCTGTTTCTGGGCAGCCTGTTTTTTAACTTTTTGGCAGTGTATTTTTGTTCTTGAGCTGGCCCTATTTTGCCCATGCAAATCTGATAAATTATTTTTGTAGATCTAAGTTTTTGGTGGACTGTTGTTTTTGGAAATCCTGATATTTCTTCTAGTAGATCAAATAAATTTGTACAGGTTGTTTTGAGCAGTCTAAATCATTTCTAGGCAGGCCCTAATTCCATCTCGGGCAGATCTGATAAATTTGGGCAGACAGTTTTGGATAGTCTCTTTTAGATCTGGAAATGTGGTTTTCTAGGGTTTGAAAACCTCAGTTTTTTTTTTGCTGAGCAATTTTACTTATTCATCTATAAACTGTGGTTAAACCCGTATTTGGGTTTGAGGAATTTTTCTGAAGAATTTCCTAAATCATCTCATTTATGAGATGAGCTACTAATGCTTTTGGGGTTTTTGTCCTTTGAAGGTTTGCCCAATGAAAAATCTTGTGTCCATTATGCTGATGTGATGAATGTGTTTTAATTGCACTTGTTACTTGTTTAAGTTTATCTACAAAATTTTAAGTGTTTAAGCTAATGCTAAAATTCAACATGGTATAAAAGCTTAGCATGTGAAAACACAATAAAGGGACACTACTGTTGTTTCTCACTAGATCTTGGAATAAGATTTGCAGATCTAACATTTGGATAAGTGACAGAGATGGCCATCAATGGTTTCAAACCAAAAGAGAAGCTCTATGGTTCAGCCAACTTCAATTCCTGGAAGGCCAGGTTGACAGTCATTCTAGATGAGAATGACTTGGATGACATTGTTCTTAATGTCACAGAAGAACCAATGATTGAAGAGTACAATTCAATCATGAAGAATGATGTGTGGGAAGTTGTTCCCAGACCAACAAGAAGGTCAGTAGTGACATTTGCTCCTGTTACCAGGTATAATACCTTTAGATCCATCATTTCACATGTTGCTTTATTTGAATGGAAGTTACATCAAACAGATGTAAAGACAATTCTCCTCAATGACAAGATTGAGGTGAAAGCTTATGTTGAACAACCTGAAGGCTTTGTGAAGAAAGCCTTGTATGCTCCAAGAATTTGGTATGTGAGGATGGATGGATTGCTCCATGGCTTGGGGTTTTCCAAAAGTACAGCTAAGTATAAATCGTACTTTGAGGTTGTTCATAATCATGTCTTGATACTTGTTCTACATGCAGATGACTTGTTCCTTACAGGTGTTGAACAATTGATAGAACAGTGTAAGAGGGAGCTTACCTCTGAATTCGAGATGAAAGATCTTGAATTAGTGCAATACTTCCTTGGCTTAGAAGACTGGAAAAAGCCAGGCAACATCTTCCTAACACAAGGAAAGTATGCAGGAGACATCTTGCAAAGAATTGGGATGCAGGATTGTAAGTCTATGGGCGTACCCATGACCATCAACTTAACAAAGTTGGGTGACTCAGCTTCCAGATCACAGAGTATGGACTCTACTCTGTATAGACAACTTTTTGGATCCTGGATTCACCTCGTGCATGCGAGACCAAACTCAGAGAATGCTCTAAATCAGTGCATGTCCAACACTTATGGGCTCAAGGTTACTTCCAGCAGTGGAGTAATGTTATCTGGACAACTTGATTCAGATTGGGCTGGCAGTGCAGTTGACCGAAAAAGTACCTCTAGTTATTGCCTTAGTATGGGATCAACAATGATCTCTTGGGCCAACAGGAAGCAGGATTCCATTGCTCAGAGTACAACTAAGGCAGAGTATATCTCTACAAGCGATGCCTGCAAGGAAGCAGTTTGGCTCAGAAAGTTGTTATTTGATCTAATCAAGGGAAAGCTTGACTCAACGATCATCCAGTGCGATAATCAGAGTTGCATAAAGCTTTTGGAGAACCCAGTGTTTCATGGTAGATCGAAACACATTGAAATGAGGTATCATTTCATCAAAGACCTAGTGCAAAGAGCTCTGAAGTTGCAGTACATTCGTACAGATGAACAGATTGCATATATCTTGTCCACACCATTGTCAGCATCAAAGTTCGTGTACTTTCGTGACAAGCTTGGTATGGCAAAGAATGCCTCTCTCGCTAAGAGGGACTGTTGATTTTTTTGAGTAGCATCGAGAGCACTTCTCTTAGGAGTATGGGACCACCCGGTCTAGTCTAGGACCATGATATAGACCCAACTCTACCCTGGGTAGACTCAACCTAGTGTTGAGTAGACATCTGGTCCAAGACCACGATGTAGACCAGTCTAGTACTAGTAAACTCAACTTAGTTCTGAGTAGCCACACTCTTGGAGAGTGGAGGCACCTGGTCTGTTACCAGGAAGGCACTGTAAACCCTAGACTGGGTCTCGGCATGTGTGGCACTCTGACCTTTGATCTATGGGCTTTGTGTACTTCTCCAAGGATTAGCTACCCTTGGTTAAGTTACCCTAGTACCAGATCTAAGTGTCACACAGAGTGTGAGATAAAAGCATTAGTAACTCTCTTGGTTTATGATGATGTACTTTTGGAATTAAAAGGACCATAGGTAATGACCACAAGGGCACTTGGAAAAAGGCCAAAGTCAAAAGTCAAAAATAAATAAGGACTTTTGGACCACAGGTGGAAGTTAAAAATAAATAAGGACTTTTGGTAAAAGTCGAAAATACTTAAAAGGACCTTTTGGGTAAAAAGGTAAAAGTAAAATTAAGAAAAGATTAATAAATTATTATTTTATCTTTTCTAATTTTGGCCCACTTAACAGGTGAATGAAGACTATTAAAGAAGATCAAGTCTTCTCAATATCATACATACACTTGCTCTTACAAGTGAAGTTGCTCCCAAAGAAGATGTTGTTGGTTTTGAAGAGAAGGAAGTTTAGTGTGATGCCCTAGCATGGATGATTCTAGCTAGGGCACTCACATCCATTGAAGGAAAATCCTAAGCTAAGTCTCCTTCAACAAGAAGTCTTCTCATTATCATACATACACTTGCTCTTACAAGTGAAGTTGCTCCCAAAGAAGATGTTGTTGGTTTTGAAGAGAAGGAAGTTTAGTGTGATGCCTTGGCATGGATGAGTCTAGCTAGGGCACTCACATCCATTGAAGGAAAATCCTAAGCTAAGTCTCCTTCAACAAGAACATCAATGACTCCAAAGAAGGCATCCCATTTTGTTATGTGATCAAACCCTAGGCTAAGGGTTTCTACATCAAGTATTGCAGCATTAGGGTTTCACCCTAAAACTATCAGCAAAAGTCCTCCTTCCCTCACGGCAGTCTTCTCCTTTTCACGGCTAGTTTACCAGCAGTCTCTCTTGCACTCAGACCGAGTGTCTTCTTCTTCTGGGTAGCCAGATTCCTTATTGGGCAGGGTGCCCTCACTACACGGGCAACACCCCTACTAAGCCTCGGTCTGCTAAGATAAGGGCAGTATGCATGCTCCCCAGCTACCATAGCAGCACCAGGCTGTAGCAACAGCCACGAGCTGCTAACAGCAGGCCCGAGCTACCCGCTACAAGCCACGGGCTGCTAAAGGCAGGCCCAAGTTGTCTGCTACGGTCCTTGGGCTACTAAATAGCAAACCCCGAGAGGTCTTGGGCAGGCCTTAAAGCCTCGACCCAACCCACGTGAGGTTGCCCAGCCACCTCCGCAGCAACAAAAGGTTGCCCAACAGTCAACAGAAAGAGCAGAAGTTCACGGGCAGACTGAGACAAGGTTTTTGGGCAGCTAATATCAATGTTATCAGAACCCAACCGGTTTTGAAAAAAAACCCTGGTTGGACCGGTTTACAACCTTCATCGAGTCAAATCACGCTCTCAAACCGTTTTTGGCCGGTTCCATACGAAATTGGTCGGTTTCAACGCTGAACCCTTCGGTTCCGTAGAAAACCTCTCGATTTTCTCCAAACCGACCGGTTCAGTACAAAACTGGCCAATTCTGTACAAAAACGCCAAGGACCCCCAAAAAAAGCTAATTTCAAATTATTCAATAAAATAAAAAATAGGGTCCATGTGTGAGTTGTTTAATTGACCCACGACCCTTCCAATGTTATAAAAGGAGGCTCCCACCCTCCATCTCAATCACATTTAATTATGGATGGACTTGGGCCTTCTTCTACAACAAGAGGATGTGAACATTGATGTTGCAGTTAGACAAGTGCCTTCAGGCCTAGGGGAGTCAAGCCATGCTCATGCTGAGGATGTAGATAATGAATCTAAGTTTGAGCATGAGGACTCAGATAATTCTGATATATGATTAGAATCATTAGATTGTAGATTCTAAAGTCTAGACTGCAGTCATATGCTTATATTTTGATTTTAGAGGACATTTATAACCTCTTTGTTGATGTACTTTTCTTTAGATATGTCTTTGCAGTCGATACTATTTTGGTTTTATAAGCTCTTACTTGCTATATACATGAGAAACTTTGCATATTTTTGTATAATGGTTTAAATTCACATGGATGCACATGGATATATATGTATTTTTTGATAAATGAATGTTTTATGTATTTTTGCTCAACCGGTTTTTTGATCCGGTTTGTTTCCCAGTTTTTGTCCGGTTCCGGTTCGGCTCCAATTCTCGGAGTCAGCCGGTTCGACCACCGGTTCGGTTCTGATAACATTGGCTGATATGATCCGGGCAGGTAAAAGATAATTTCGGGCAGCCTATTTGTGTTTCTGGGCAGCCTGTTTTTTAACCTCTAGGCAGTCTATTTTGGTTCTTGAGCTGGCCCTAATTTGCCCATGCAAATCTGATAAATTATTTTTGCAGATCTGAGTTTTTTGGTGGAATGTTGTTTTTGACAGTCTTGATATTTCTTCTAACAGATCTAATAAATTTGTACAGGCTGTTTTGAGCAGTCTAAATCATTTCTGGGCAGGCCCTAATTCCATCTCGGGCAGATCTGATAAATTTGGGCAGATTGTTTTGGACAGTCTCTTTCAGATCTGGAAATGTGGTTTTCTAGGGTTTGAAAACCTCAGTTTTTTTTTTGCTGAGAAATTTTAGTTATTCATCTGTAAACTGTGGTTAAACCCAAAATTGGGATTGAGGAACTTTTCTAAAGAATTTCCTAAGTCATCTCATTTACGAGATGAGCTACTAATGCTTTTGGGGTTTTTGTCCTTTGAAGGTTTCCCCAGTGAAAAATCTTGTGTCCATTATGCTGATGTGATGAATGTGTTTTTACTGCACTTGTTACTTGTTTAAGTTTATTTGCAAAATTTTAAGTGTATGATAATGCTAAAATTCAACAATTCTTACCCAGCATAGCTGTATGAGTGTTCTTGTTGACTAAAAAGTCTAGTTCAGTATGTTTTTGCTTTACACCTCTTAGACTCTCTCTCAAGGTATGTAAAATTGTTTACCTATTCACTTGTCCCTTCGATGACAAGATCAACCTAAGGTATCTAAGTATAAGGATGATTCAAATACTGGTTATGATTCCTTACTACTGATATCTACTATACAATATTATCATGTTGTTACTGTACATAGCATTTGATGATTCTCGAGGACCAACGTTAACACAGTGACTAATGGAGTGTTAAGTTGAAAGAGATGAAAATTATGTTTTTGTTTTATCAGTTTAAATTTAATTGAGTAGTACTATTCTGAATCTGAATTTATATGTCCATGCATTTAAGTTTATTACTTGTGTTAAAACACTGCTATGATGTTTCAGGATTCAATATCGACTTCGATGTATCATTTTATATTTGGCACGACTACATGATGATGATATATATCAGTGCTTTCTCCATATTTATGTTCCAATGTGTTTTTTTTATGTAATTGTTGCTTTATATATTTAAAATTCTAAAAAAATGAATGTATTTTGTATCTATTGTCGACTTTTGCCAATTTTTCTCGATTTTTTCGCTAATGTTGCCGAGAAGTTATAATCTCCACCCTTGTCGACTTTTCACCGATGCCGCCTTTTTCAACATTGGTCTATACCAAGTGAGTAGGTGGACATCTTCCCATACTTTAACTTTATGTTGATGACCTTATGCTTTGTACCAAGTGAGTAGGTGGCCATGTTCTCATACTTTGACTTTAGGTTAATGCCCTTATGCTCACTTGTCGCAACCCCAAACTTCTAACACATGTGAATCCAACCTTAAGATGAATTTTGAAATGATAAGAGTTACGAGACTTGCATTATTTTCTTGAACTCGTTGACAAACTCAATAAGGTATTTCTCTTTTTCCGACCTAAATATGCATGTGACCTCCCTTGTTGCGTTCATGTGGGCAATTACAAACTATCTCCATCTCCATCTCCCCTTTTTTCTAGAGTCAACTTTCTACCATCTATGGCTCACTGAAACTGTATGCCACCTTGTATTTAACTCAAACTATCATTAGCATCCCCTTTGTTGTTGTTCTCATTGCACATGAAAGAACCCCACAAAAGACATTGCGTGCAAAAGCTAGGATACTTTGGTATATTCGAGGCACTGTTCAGTTTAGTATACAATATAGTTCACGGGAATGGCATGTGTGTTGGATTTTTAGTACCTCAGAAAGTGTGTGAAAGTGTGTGACAGAGTGTCATTAATGAAGAAATTTGATAAACAATTATAAAAACTTATATAGGACTTTTATCAAACATTTGAATGCAAATCTGATTTATAACTTGTCTGAACTAACAATTCATAAGATGAATTTATCTGATAGTTTCAAGTATAAACATCAATGCACTCAACTTCAATCTGAAGAAAAATGTGACAACACTAAAATTTAGGGCCAAGCCCAAGGCAAAACCTCACAAGAGGAAAACCCAGAGAAAGAATTTTATTTATGAGAAACCCTCTTCTGTAAATCTGCATTGAAGAACATGCCAAAAAATACTCACAGTCAACCAACACGTGCGCACTGTACACATCAACTTTCTCGAGATTTGTGCCAAGTACGAACTGTACAGATTCTGCCCAGCATTAAATGCAAAAATTCTGTCTCGAAATTCATGCATGCGACTTGCCTCGATTTGTGTATGTACGGTCTGCAATAATGACTGTATAGATTCTGTCTGTGCGGTCCAATGATGCTACAGATGTCTTGGGAATTGTGCCTTCAGTTTGATGATTAGTCTCTCTCATAAATCATAAATTTCCTCTCAAGAAATTTATTTCCCTCTTTCTCTCTCATCTTCTTTTTCTTTTGATGTGATGTCTCTCTTTTCCATAGAC
>LPNX011043070.1:80640-93904 GCA_001517045.1 Pseudotsuga menziesii | reverse complement strand
AAGTTTAGTGCAGATTTCAATTCATTATTCAATAGATTTGATACACTTGTCTTGGCCCTGTATACAGATGAATGCAATTTAGTAATGCAGGAAATCCGAAACAAGCCATGATGTGTGTTAGAATATTCTAACCAATGAAGATGGCATGAAGGTCAAAGAAGGTTGGCAGGTCATTAATGCAGTGTTTCTTGTTCAAAAGGTTTTCAGCTTGAAGATTTTGAAGAGATTTCAGAGTATAGAAGGAAGCAGTGATCCCAAATCATGTTCCTTCAAGTTTGTTGGTGGTAAATTGTTTGATAAAGCCCCTAGCAGAGGGGTTATCTTATGTTTGGCAGAGAGCACTTTTGTCAATAAGAGGGACTGTTGGATATTTAGTAACTCAGAAAGTGTGTGGCAAAGTACCATTAATGTCAACAGGGAGTAGAGAAGACATGGATGCACACAAAAAAGTCAGGTGTGATAGATGTGCAGGTGCATACCATAGCAAGGCGACCCTCCCCCTTTGGGAACTCTGTACAGTATTAATGAGGGCGCAGGACCATTTATGGAGGGAGAGAGAGGGGGGGGGTGCATGCAGCATCTTCAATTTAGTTTTAGTTTAGATGCCTTTCAGTTCTATTTCTGATTTTGCTTCAATTAGAATTTGCATGCATAAGTTTCTAATTTAAGTTTGCATGGATCAGTTAGGTGAGGCACATGCAGCCTAGCTCAATTTAGTAAGTACATGTAACCTAGTGGTTAAGACATAGATCTCAAGGAGGATGCATGCTTGCATACCTCATATCATCTCCAGTTGAGGCACAGATGTGCATGTGTCCAAATTCATTGTCCCTACTCTTCTTCTTAGTCTATAAAAGAGAAGGCAGGGACATAGGTTTATAAACCCAGTTTTCAAAGCAGTAAGCAGTGGGTGAAGGGTAGAGTTTGAACTTGAAGCTTCCAATCTAATTCCTATTTTCAAGATTAATAAACAATGGTGTGAATTGAGTCTCAGATCTATGTGCTACTGATTGCTGCTACGTTTTCAACTTGATGTGATTTGAAGTTTTCTTCAACTTGATGTGTTTCAGTTCCTAGTAAAAATCAAATTGCGCCTACGATAGAGATTTCAGTTTTTCGTTTTACTCAAGTAGATAGGTTAGAAATCAGCCTAGCACTATTACCATGAGTTGAGGAAATATAACGTTATGTTGGTTGGTTTTACAAATTCTAATTGTATTGGTTATGTTTTCAACCTCGGTTCTATAGTACCGCCAATTGTGCTTGCAAGAAACAAAATGCCCTTTATCATTTTTCATTAGAAACAGAGTGTCATGCTAATCAAGAAGATCTTTGTCATAGAGAAATCCTTTCATATTTTGGATTCCAGCAACATCATCCAACCACACTTTGGTACCACAGCCAGAGTGCCATTGAACTTGTCAAGGAACCTGTTCAACATCAGTGTAGCAAACACATTGAGTTACACATACACTTCATTTGGAAGCCTCTTCATGAGTGCACCCTCATAGTTTTCTATAGTCGTCGAGAAGATCAAGTTATTCACATTATCACAATGCCCCCCTCATAGAAGAAAAGTTATTAAAAGTTGTGGTGTATGTTAGGAGTTCAGGATTTTGTCATTAATAGGGGATAGGCTCTAATGCCACCTTCCATCCCTTCTCCTTTTGTCACTTTGGAAATCCTTAATTCTATCCCAAGCTGTTATTAAGCAAGGATGTTTGAATATTTTAAAACTCGGAATTAGTTAAAGTCAACCTGAACTAATGTAAATTGTTCTTTTAGTGTATTTCTCTAGAGTGGTTTTGTACTTCACTAAAAAAAATCACAATCATGTCCTACACATGAAATATCTGATAGTCCACACTTCTTTGCAATATTAATGACACTTGATTCATGGGGCTTTTGTACTTTACAAATCTGACAATCACAGTCATCTCCTTTATATGAAATATCTAATAGTTCAAACATCTTTACGATATTATTGACACTTGATTCATGGCTCAACACATAATTGGTCCATGATTTCTATTTAAAGAGCATGGAGGATCATTTGTTGTTGATACAAAAGGGTCCCTTGTCCCACCAATAACGAGGTTTCATACATAAATACCTCAATTTGACATTAGTGTGAAAATTTCAAACCCTAGGTGACTAAGTCCTTATGTTCTCGACCAAACAAAACTGTTATTTAACTGCAGAAATATAATTTCTTCACATAGCAACAATCACACAATAGCTGAAAAGTAGATAGTGGAAGTTTAAGACAATTACACACACATAGGGGGAATCTGTCCTTCAAATCAACTTATCATTCAACTAATCAAAGCTTAAAGGTAACCTCCACAATCTGATTAAAACCAGCAGCTGCATAGTAAACAAAACACCACAGAACTAAGTTGTATGGCCTCTCGAGAAGGTACAGCCTGCACAGAAAAAGGAACAACAGTTGAACGGCCTGTTGTATGGCAACTATAAGGATACATACTGATTGTACAAAAATGTATCGTACGACCTTAATTTGACCTACTTGCTACTGATCGATCCTCTTCCTTCTGTCTCTGCTTTCTCTCCTCCAATCGCTTAACCTACTAAACTGTTCAATTGTCCGACAAAAAACTGTCTGAATTGAAACCCTGATCTCTCAATTGTCCCCCCCCCCCCTCAGGCGATTCCTTTTCACCCAAAGGAGAGAATCTCAAGGGTTAGGCTGTGACCCTAAATTAAATTAAATAATTATATAAAAATAATAATAATTTGATTAAACAGTTATCATTGTTGCTGTGGGGGTTCTTTGTGCCCCAAAAGAAAGGGGTAAAGAGGTTCCTTTGCCCCCAAAGGAGAGGGTCTCATACGTCAAAATTGAAGTAGGTTAGGCTGTCACCCTAAATTAAATTAAATTAAATCAAATAATTATAACAATAATAATATAACATGACTAAACAGTGATTTTGTTTGTTTTCAATTTTTAAGGCTTTGATTGTTACCAATTTTTCCCGGTTTTTATTTTTCGTACAAAGATTATTGAGAATAAAAATACTTGCAGAAAATTTAGCAAACATGGTAATAAAAAAACAATAACCTACTAAAATATTTTCAAGAGGAAGATTGCATAAAACAAGAAAAGGGCGAGAACAAAACCTGCAAATGTTCGTTGTTGAAACGAGGAACGCCAATCTGCCCAACAGTAACGGACCCAAAATAATTCCCGACGAGCACGGCATCCTCCACCGACAACCCGCGCATCATCCCAGCAGAAAATCCTGCTAGAAAGCTGTCTCCGGCCCCCGTTGGATCGATTTCCTGCGCCGGAAACGCGGGGACATGAAATTCCCGGTCCCGTTCGTAGACTCTGCACCCGTTCTTCCCCTCCGTAATGATGACGCACGTCCTCTGCCGGGCTTCTTCGACATCGACATACGCGGCCTCCAAGGTCGATGCCTTCAGAAACGATATTTCTTCGAGGAAATCATAGAAATCTGTTTCACAGAGCTTCCGCAGCCCGACGGTGCCATCAACGGGATCGACGGTGCGTATCAACGCCTGAATGTCGACCATGACGAGTTTCGAAACCTTGACCATTCGCCGCAGGGTCTCCGGCAGTATCTCCCTCGCTACCCCTACTACTAGGCCAATGGCATAGTCCGTCGGATCGGAGGGTATGTCGGAAGGTTGAATGGGATCGCAGGCGCTGAGGACGCGAAGCACGCGGTCGCTACCGGCAGTGAAGTCGGCGTAAAACCGCGTGGTTTTGGCGGGATGGACAACGGTGGGCGGATGGGATGCCGTGGCGGAGGCGTAGGAGAAATCGCAGCCGACCTTGGAGATAACGGTGGAGTGGAGACCGAGGGCGTCGAGGATGTTTGTGACATAGGAAACGGAGCCACCCAGGGACTCGACCTCGCGACCTGCGTGCAGCCTGATGAGATCGTGGCAGTAGTGACCCACCACCAGAGCACGAACCCCTCTTCCGCCTGCTTCTTCTTCGTTTTCATCATCGTCCTGATGGTGTACGCTCTGCTGTGATCGGGCACCTCCTCCTGCCATGGTGGACTTGGGGATTTGGGATGAGAGAAGAGGAGGAGGGCCATGTGCAGTTCATTCCTTTTCATGGGGATTTTGTAGAACCTTTGAATGGAATCGAATTATTTCGGTATCTGCATTGAGCACCGGTAATGCGTATTACCTACTGAACAATGGAAATGGAAATGCCAGGAAGGAATCCTTGTTACACGTTTTGGAACAGCCTTCTTTCTCGTTTAACTCCACTCCCCGCGTGGATGTGGACAGGTGCACATGGAAGCTTTGAAGCGCGCAAAGTTTTGGGCAGAGTGACCACAAATAATGACAAAGCATTAGATGGTCAAGGCTATATCGAGGCAAAGTGACCAATAAAGACAAAAGCATTAGAGGGTCAAGGCAATATAGAGGAGAATACATTTTGCGAAGGTAGATTGGTGTAATGGTATAACTAGTCAAAGTAGTTAAGAAATTATTTATTTTTCTTTTTTTTAAATATGGTTCACCATTGGGCTATTCCATGGAAAATCCCAATCCTTGATAATAAAACTGAATCAAGGTATGGCCAGCTCATCATTCACAACATTTATTACAAAGGGCTCCACAAGAGCATCATGTCACTTACAAGAGTAGAACATGGGTGGGGAGGATAACATTCATTCCTCCCAACCACCCAAGCTACATCTATTTGACATAACTTATCTATTTTTCTCAAAAGATTACACATTCAAATTCCAAGAGGAGTAAGAATCTCATATATCAAAGAGTGCTTCTTTTTTTTTTATTATTACTCTATTTAATTAAGTAATCTATTTTATTTTATTTTAAATATATATTAATTTTTAATGATATTATTATATATTTTATAAAATAAATCAGATAATATATATTATATTATATAATAGTATAAAGTTATAATAGGCTCAAGGAGTAGTTTAGTTGGTGTTTTTAAGTTTAAAATTGAATTTTCTCTCACGACTAGTTGTATTTTCTTGTGATGTAACTCTTTTTGGGTGGGTGTTAACAATGCCCTTTGATTCTTAATAGAATATCAAGCTTTTTCTTTCTTAAAAAAAAAAGAAAAAAAGAAAGAAAGAAAAAAAAAATTTAAAATTGAATTCGTACAAGTTGAAGGTTCAATTCTCTTTGTCCTTAGGATTGGGTTTTTATAATAATAATAATATAAAATTGAATTAATAAAAAAAAAATTTAAATATTAAGAAGCAATATATGATATATCATTTTTTAAATTATTTATAGAATATAAATATAGTTATACTTAATAGTTTTGGTCTTATAATACTCACAAAATTAAAGAAATGTTCGAAAATAACAAATAAATCATATAACATCAATCAACATCTAAAAATTTACAGCTAATTAAAAATTTTATATAAACAAATACTTCATATCTTATATATTTTAAATCTTATCCTCAACCTTAAAAGAATTAAGACTCCCTTTTGAATCCAATCTTCTAACCTAAAAGAATAAACACGTGCTATTAATACACCACTCTTTAAAGGTTATCAATCCTCCCACCTTATAAGACAAATATTATATATTACAATTAATAACTCATTGTTTAATGGTTATAGATTTATTAAACAATATAATAATAATAATAATAAATTACAATTAAATATTAAACATGTTTTAAATTATAACAAATATTATATATTACAATTAATAACTCATTGTTTAATGGTTATAGGTTTATTAAACAATACAATAATAATAATAATAAATTTTACAATTAAATATTAAACATGTTTTAAATTATATATATAGTTTTGTTTATGAGGTAAATCAAAGTGATATGGAAGTTTCAATCTAAATAGGCTATTACAATTAATAACACAAGTAAATTTATTATGATTAGTATCGAGTAAAAAGGACAAAGGAGTAGTGAAACTCATGGTTAGGATATTGTAGGGTTTATGGACTTAAGAAGAAATAGACTACTTCTTAGATTCTTTGAAAGGGTTCTTAGTCTTTGGAGAGGGACATCTCAATGTACTTACAAAATTTATAGGATTGGGTATCGAGAGGACAAAGGGGCATAAAGATGGTTATTTCGAAAGCAACGCTTAACTCTACATTGGGAACTGATGGAGATGAATTGAATGGAGAAGGAAATGCAACCTATATCATTAGGATAAGGCTAACCTTAAATATATCCAAAGGCCTTGTAGATGATTTGATAAGAAAACGTAACAAAGTTGACATCCCTTTAGTAGTTAGTCAAAAGAGAGTGCCCCTCTAGTGATGGGAGTTGTGGCAAGTTTGCGCTAGTTTTCTTTGGTAAAGGGACAAGAAAGAGGGTTGAACGAGAATAGAGGAGACAATCAATCGCTTAATGGTCTAAGTAAGATGAACAAGAAAGGTCCCAAACCCCATTTGATAATCTTTAAATAGGTTTTAGGGAGAAATGAAGAAGAGAGGAAGGGCCCAAACCCCAAATATCTATATGGAGGAAGGGCCATAAGTGCATTGAGATGACAAAGGTGAAGGTAAGGTTGGTATGGGGAGAAAATATCATAAAGGGCCAAGTGACATACATGTCTAATAAAACCCTTGCTGGTCACTTTTATGGAATTTTCTTAACACAGAATAGCTTGGCCTTATGGATTGAGAGGAACTAGTGCAAATGCTAGTGTATACTGTTAAGCTTCAATTCTTTGGTGTGCAATTCCTTAGCATTTCACTTTCATTGTAAAGAAGATGTTTGTTTGATTATGGAGGCAGAGTGGTATTGGGGTTTGGCCTCTCTTATTATGAAAAGATTGACTCTTCTTTTCAACCCTAGACTAGAGCAAGTCACTAAGCATATAGTTGGGTCAAACTATCAAGTTTATCCTTAGAATTATTGTCAGAGGATGTCTTCAAAGCCATTAGGAACACACTTGGACAATTCCAAATTTTGTTGTGAAGTCTTGTATTATTGCTTGGATATTGTAGAATTAGAGGTCAAGGATGGTTTAGTATACAAGATAGAGATCATTATGGGGAATAAGGTTTATGCACAGTGTTTGGACATTGTTGATTTACCATTTTGATGCTCAAGATGTCATATGCATGGGCATTTGTCAAAGGTATACCCACTAAATTGCATTGAAAAAATAGGAGTATGAAGCGAATGTTGGAGGAAGATAAAAAGGAAGGGAAGGAGGTGAGTAAATCTTTAGACACTAGGTTCAAATGGGAAATGGTATAATCTAGAAGGAAAAGACAAAAGCATCTAAGGTAACCTAGTCTAAAGTTAATGGGAAAGGAGAGGAGGCAGTGAAAGAAGTTAGTTGGGTTATGGAAGATCAAAAGTTCTCTAACGGTTGATCGATTGGTAAAAAGGCTTCCATTGTACTTGGAGATAATGCATTGGGAAGCTATAACATTTAAGGACCCTATGTTAATTAGTATTGTTACTAGCCTTCCTAAATCTATTGATTTAGTAAATAATTTTTTAATAATGAGTACAATAGATGAGATTGGGGCTCCTGTGGTTTTCAATGGTGGGAAGGTGATGGTAGGGAAAGAGGGAAAGGTTGGATCTGAGAGGGAATGGAAGGGAGGATGATTGCCCTCACTGAAGGAGGTAGGAGCTACTTTGGGTTTGCCTTTGGGAAAGGGGAATAAAGGGATGCTACCATCCTCTCTCTCAATTTCAAAAAGGGAGGACATTGTAGTTCTTATCTTTTTCAAATACCCTCCAATGCATAGAAAAATGTATGCCTCTAACGATCCCACTGCTACAGAAGGGGGATAGGGTAGGATGGGGGAAAGGGAAATCCTCTTCTAGTGAGGGGCAGGAAGTCCCATGTTTTTGTGTCACATAACAAATCCCTTTAGGAGGTGATGTAAGGCAACAATAAACCATAAAAAGGGGCCCTTAGAGCAGGGTGTGGCATAGAGATGTTTATTAGATGCTAATCATGTCCCTAAATATGAAAGAGTTAGGAAAGTCCTTTAAAACGCTTGCCTTGGTCACCCAAGGGTTCTCCATACACTTGATATCATCTTGATTCAAGAGACCATGGGAGAGGGATCTATGATTATATAAGACTCTACCGAAACTTGGAAGGATTGGGATTTCTTACCAATTGATGTAGTAAGGTGCTTGAGAGGTTTACTATCTACTTGAAGGAAGCACTAAATGAGGTTAATTTTAATCATGTTTGCATGGCCTTGATGATTGAAACTAAATTATTCTCAATGGATGTGGGGAAATCCTTTACATTTGTGAATATATATAGCCCCTATCATGACATCTTGTTTTCGTGGGAGGATGTGATGGGCCATCAACGCTTCAAAATTGAGAGTTTTGTAGTTAGGGAGGATATGAACTTAATTATTAAAAGGGATGGGATAACGGGTATTTTTGTAAGGAAGGATCCATTGGTTGACTTATGTAGTCGAAAGTTTGATGAAGATCAGCTAGTGCACGAGGAACCATGAATGAATATGGTTCTTACATGGAGGAATACAAGTATAATGATATATATGATCTCAGTAATATTAGACAGATTTTTAGTTTCTGAACCTGTCTTGAGTGAACCATAAAGGAACAATGCCTAGATAAATGTGGGGGGAACTAGGATCGCCTCCCTATCATACTCCAACTAAATAAAGGACTATGAACCCCAAGTTCCTTAAAATTTATCTCAAAATGAGCAGAAGAGGAGGATTTTCTCAAGTTAGTAAATGAAGGATGGGACCATTATGATGTGTTTCTAAGGGAATCTAGGTGTGCTTAATATTCTACCAACCTTAAAAAAACAAAGGTGTGGTGTCAAAAGGAGCATATTCTAAGAGAATAAATTATGCATAGTCTTCAATAAGGGTGGAAGAGACAATTGCACGAATATATGCCCATGACTTTGACAGAGAGTTTAATGAATCCTCTACGAATGAATTGAGGAAGTTGGAACAAGAAAAGATGAAATTGTTAGAAGCGAAGGAGGCTCATTGGAGGATTAAAAGCGGAGCTCTATTGCTTGCAAATGGTGCTAAGAATACCAAATACTTTCACAATTTTCCTAACTGCCAAAAAAATGTAAACACAATATGGGAAATGTAGCAAAATAATAGTAGTCAAGTCATGACTTTCAAAGGCATAACAAAGATTGGGGTTTCTCATTTTAATTTCCACAAAAAACATGAAAGGGCCAATGTAGCATAAGTATTCAATATAACTTCCTTCTTTCCATAGCTTTATGGGGGAGAAGGATAATGGATATTTGATAGATGAGGTTTCCAAAGAAAAAGAAAAATGCAATTTTGGCCCATCTCCAAAAAGACAAGATTCTAGGCTCCAGTGGCTAGTTAGTGGAGTTCTTTATAATAGTTTATGAATGCATGGAAGAGGAACTACTACAAGTGGTGGATGAGATAAGGAAGTCAAGTAGGGTTTTAGGGGCATTTAATTCAACTTTTATGACCCTTATCCCCAAAAGAACCATTTGGTATCATTTAATGATTTCGAGCCCATATCATTATGTAATTGCATTTATAAAATTATTGTAAAACTTATAACAATGGGACTGGAGAAAATGTTTTATGAATCTATCTCTAAGGTTGGCTCATTGTATAGAAGGCAAATTCATGAGGCCATTGTATTGGCTCGAGAAGTGTTGCATTCCATCAAAACTCAAAGGATGCAAGCAATGGTTATGACATTGGACCTCTCTAAGGCATACAATAGATATATGGATTTAATTGAGATTAATCACGATACACATTGGTTTTTGTGTCCAAGTGGTGAATTTGATCGTGGGATGCTTGACTTATGTGACCTTTGCAATGCCCATAAATGGATCAACATTGGAGACTTTCAAGCCTTCAATAGATTAAAGGCTAGCATGCCCAATGTCACAACTCCTCCTGTTCATTATTGCAAAAGGACTAAGTATATTAATTTCAAAGGCCAAAATAATAGGACAATTGGGAGGTAAAAGATAGCATATCTTTTAGCTCAACACATATGCATTTTGTTGATGGTGTATTATTCTTCTCTAATGGTTTTAGAGAGGAATAGTAGTCGAATTAAAAGAGATCTCAAATCATATGGTACAATGATGGGTATGGAAGCTAATATGTTAAAGTCTTCATTTGTTTTTTATAAGGTAGAGGACGAGCAAATAAGAACTTTTTCTTTAGAAATTTCCATTTTAAAGACTCGATATTTTAGAAGGTTTTGAGTACCTGGGCTTCCAACTAAAACCAAATAACTACAAGAAAAGTTATCGGCAATGGTTGTTGGATAAAATTTTGGTGGAACCAAGCAATGGTGTTATAGATTGCTCTCCTTGGGAGGCAAACTTAACTAAGGCCAAAGGCACTACGAGATATAGGAAAAGGCTAAATTAAACATTGCACAACGAAATAAAGTGTTCTAAGGTTAAGCGAACAGGCCATACAACCAGAAGTTAAACTTATAGAGTGCATGAAAATCAAGCATGACATTTTCCTCCAATGTGGGCATTATTAAACATAATAATAATATATTGTGTAACTTATTCATGGAGTAATGCTTGGTGTTTGAGATCTTTAATATGATCATGAACGTGCTTTCTACTCCAGTACTTGATCGTAAATATTGGATTGATCCATTATCCTTTTGGATTTTTACTGCGTCTTAAATTTGAAACCAACATTTCAGGCAGGAGCCCTACTCATCTTCAAGAAAACATACGAACAAGAAGTTTATGAAGAAACCATGTTGAAGATTGTGATAAGATGCAAAGAGAGAGAGATATTTATAATGTAGTAAGAGTAAATGTTAACGTTAGTTTTAGTTTAAGAAACTCAAAAGTTAAAATGTATATTAGGAATTAAAAATAAGTAAAAAAGTTGCGGGGGGGGAGGTGGACTTAGTTAATTAAATTAAAAAATGAGATCATAGGGCCAGGCTAATAGATATGGAGAAATAAATTGGAGAATTAAAAAGTTTACTCTTTTCAAGCCATCTTTCACTAGTATGATTTAGATTGTATGCATGCATCCCCTCCATCTTTCACTAGTATGATTTAAACTATATGCATGCCTTCCCTCAAGCCATCAATCACCAATATAAATCAAATCCATGATAATACAATCAGATTTGCAAAAAGGGTGCTCTCAATCAAAAGATAGGGTGCGTTCCCTTTAGTATCAAAAACACTACCTTCCAAAACAGTCATAACTTGGTCATTCAGGAAGCTTTTAAGTGAAACAAAAGGTGTTCCTTACTAGAAATGTCACTCCAAACACAATGCAATAGCTCTCATAACCCAAAAATGAGCATAAATGGGTGAACCAGAACATATGGTTGCGCCCCTCTTGACACTATGAGAGTTACAATCGTAAATCATGAAAGAGAAGAGAAGGAAATAGGTGGTATAGAAGTTTCATAGGCCTTTAGAGTTTATAGTATGAGAGCCATCCATCTTGCAAACAAATGCTGACACATAATCCATAATACAATTCACCCTCCATGGCACATAAGAATGATAAAATAACATAAATAATTATATGAACAAATACTTATCTTCAAAGAGGCAACTGGCTTCAACTTGAAAACTTTCCTCCAAGTCGTATACATTGTCAAGTCTAACTCACTTGAACATGTCACCCCCAAGTTGAGACCACAGATCCACAGGTAGAGGCACACATAGTCTAGTAACTCTCGAAACTACCTCTTCTAAGAACCACAATGCTTCCCACTATTACTTTCATGTTTGTCTCCACTGCATATGGTATGTGACTCTCTTCACCTAACTTGTCCCTCAGGATATCACCATCCCATTTCGTGGATTCTTGTGCGAGAACCTAAACTAGTACAATGATAAAACGGAAGCAAGGGCTTCATCCAACTAGACTAACTCTCTAATAGGATCCCACAACAAACACTAAGTCTCACACGATCTTAATAATGTCAACACTCACAACACATGGAGGTAGCGTACTCCCAAAGGACCGAACACCAAGAACAACCGCTTCACACAAACAGATCACAGATCAATACACCAATGTTTGTCACGTGGTTAAAACCCTCGAGAGGGAAACAGTCCACGGCCCCAACCAAATAGCTACTTGGAGCAATTTATTATGCAAAAGAAAGAAAGTTACATGAGCTTCTCATAATCGATCAACTAGCCAAGGACCCTCTATGCTCTTTAAATAGAGATCATAGACCAATCGGGTGTTAAGCCACGGATCAATGGTAGGTATGATCTAAGAGAAGTTGAACCGTCGGATCACTCTATGTCTAGAACATATCGTGACCATCGGATTAGAATATTTACAAATGCATACTAATGCATACTAGAGAAACACACTTTTACCTAACGGATATATTACACAAGTTGATCTTAACTAACTCCTAAGTGTCTAAATATCCTAACATCCCCCCTTAAGAACAACTTGGGATAGGATTGAAGGATTTACAAAAGTGACACTATTAGGAGAAGGAAGGAAGCATTAGAGCCTATCCCCCCTTAAGGACACATTCCTGAACTTCTAACATAGACCGATGTTTAGAAAACTTCGCTTCTGTAAGAGACTCGGTGAAGATGTCTGCAACTTGATCATCTGTAGGACAATAGAGCACTTCAATAACACGATCATGAACAAGATTTCTGATGAAGTGCATGTGTAGCTCAATGTGTTTTCTGCGCTGATGTAGAACTAGATCTTTGGCAAGCTTGATGGCACTTTGATTGTCGCACCAAAGTGGAGTAGGCTGCTGCTGCTCGAATCCAAACTCTTAAAGGATCTATCGAAGCCATAAAGCTTCCTGACTGGCATTAACTACGGCTCGATATTCTATTTTTGCTGAAGAAAGAGCAAGAGCTTGTTGTTTCTTACAAGCCCAAGTGACAGGTCCAGATCCCAGACTTAAAACATAACCTGCAGTAGACTTCCGATCATCAAGATCACCGGCCCAATCTGAATCAGTGAAACCAACCAACAAAGGTTTCCCCCCTGTACTGTAATGAATCCCAAACTGAATTGTACCTCGAATATATCGAAGTATTCTTTTTGTTGCTTTCCAGTGACTTTCATGAGGAGTTTGCATGTAACGGGCAACACGACCAACGGCAAAGGAAAGGTCAGGACGGGAATGAGTCAAGTATAAAAGACTACCAACAAGCTGACGATACAAGGTGGCATCTAATTCAGGGGAAGTACAAGTGGTAGAAAGTTTGACTCCAGACTGGAAGGAAGAAGGGGCTGGTTTACAGTCTTCCATGTGGAAGCGACGAAT
>LPNX011043070.1:65523-78627 GCA_001517045.1 Pseudotsuga menziesii | reverse complement strand
ATAAGATGCTCCAGAATCAATGAGCCATTCATTTGAAGTAGAAGAAGAAGATGCAGTATAAGAGTAACCAGAAGCACAAAGTCCATGTCCATGAGAGTTATATTCTGAAGACGAATCTAGGTTGATGTGGTGTTTCTTCATTGTTGCTTCCAAGGCTACCATCTTCTTAAAACACTTAGATTCATCATGATTATCTTTCCCACAAAAATTGCAATGACGCTCAGTCTTCTTTCCTTTTTGCTTGGATCCTTTATCATTTTTTAAGGGAGGAGCTGACTGAGAGGGTTTGGGACCCTTGTTGTTTTGCTTTTTATTGTGAAAATTCTGTTTCTTGGGAGGCTTGGACTTTTCTTTCTGTTGGGACAATAAGGCTTTCCCAGATGTATATGCATTGTTAATTATTCCAAGATGAATGAGCTTGTCTTGCTCTCTAATTAAGGAATCACAAAATGATTCAAGACTAGGCTCTTGATAGCTAGCTGCAGTCAAGGATTCTTTCATGGAGTAGAATGTAGATACAACAACAGAATATGCAGGTCCAAATTTGGAAAGAATATGATAAATACATTGTTTGTCTTCTTTCTTAATCTTGCATTCTGCACATAATAGTCTAAGAGTTTTATACTTAGATAAATAGTCTTGAATGCATGAAAAATCATTTGGATTCAAGGAAAGCAACTCATTCTCAAGTTGATGACCCCGAATTTCATTGTGTTTACCAAACACAGATTCCAACTTTTCCCAAGCTTATCAGGTTCATTAATGCCAGATATGTGGAATCGCAAATCAGTAGAGATTGACATCCCAATCAATCCACGAGCTTCATCACATCTATTTGCCCATTTAATTTTCTTATCATCATCAGTGGGTTCTGCTTCTTTCCCTAAGGTTATCTTAAAAAGTCCCCTACTTCGCAGAACATCCTCCATACGAGATTTCCATGAGAAATGGTTAGAACTTGTAAGTATAATATCACAAGGGGCGGCCATATTATAAAATAATGGCTGAAAGAACAGAAACTAACTGTCTGGATGCAAAGAGCTCAAAAAAAATATGCGGTTTTAAAAAAAACGGCACTTAAAACTGATTCTGGATGATGAAGTTATGCTTGATCAAAGGAAATGTTGAAGATGTCCCCAATAGTGACGTGGCAGATATTAACTTGACCAACTAAAAAAAAGAACCCCTCTCTTCCAAAGATCAACCTTTGACAATCACTTTACAATAAAGCTGCTTTGAAGTGAATCACTTTTGTAGAATAAGTAAGGTTCACTTTTACAATAACGTACTTTTAAATAGTGCGGCAATAAATTAAAAGACTTAACTGACTCACTTTTATTTTATTTTATTAATGTGAGATGCACTTTTACAATAAAGTAACTTGAAAATAAAAATTGCATGCACTAAAAGTAGCTTGATAAGACTTGAACCCAAAACTTATCAAGATGTAAAACAAATTTGGACCAAGTGAGCTAAGTTTAAAAGGTATGTAAAAGTATGGAAAGAGGAAGGGTTTTTTTTTTTTTTTAACTCATCTTTCTTGTTTTTCGTGCTTGCTTTCTTTTCCTGCAAATCACAAAAAAAAAACGAAAAACAAAAACAAAATTTTTTTTTCCACACAATGGGGTTAGATCTTGGTTAGCTTACCCGGAAAGTCTACGTTTTCAAGTTTTCTCGTTGTTTCTGATTTGTCGTGATCGCACAAGGTGCACGACAAAGAGCATACGTAGCCAATAAGACAATAAAAAAAACTTTCTCTCACTGTTTCTGATTCGCCGCGATCACGCAAGGTGCACGGCAAAGAGCATACGCATCCAGGGAAGGCAACAGTCCGAGACTAAAACAAAAAGATCTATTAATAAGACTGATAAAATATGAGAGATTTTAAAAAAAAATAAAACAAATCCGTCACTGTAACATTATACCTTCAGATTTGCCGAAATGGGTGTTTCTGGAACAAACGGAAACGGTTTTCGGTGAAACGAAAATTATATCCAAATGGAAACAACGCTCTGGACGCAATGGAACAGCTCCCACAGGCCACAAATGCACAGAAAATCCAAACCAGAAACCCTTTCAAAGTTTCGGCAACACCGGTTCCAGATCTTGATCAAAACCAAAAGCAGCTCTTCATAAAAGCTCTGATACCATGTTAGGGTACATAGGGTACTCCCAAAGGACCGAACACCAAGAACAACCGCTTCACACAAACAGATCACAGATCAATACACCAATGTTTATCACATGGTTAAAACCCTCGAGAGAGAAACAGTCCACGGCCCCAGCCAAATAGCTACTTGGAGCAATTTATTATGCAAAAGAAAGAAAGTTACATGAGCTTCTCATAATCGATCAACTAGCCAAGGACCCTCTATGCTCTTTAAATAGAGATCATAGACCAATCGGGTGTTAAGCCACGGATCAATGGTAGGTATGATTTAAGAGAAGTTGAACCGTCGGATCACTCTATGTCTAAAACATATCGTGACCGTTGGATTAGAATATTTACAAATGCATACTAATGCATACTAGAGAAACACACTTTTACCTAACGGATATATTACACAAGTTGATCTTAACTAACTCCTAAGTGTCTAAATATCCTAACAGTAGCGAAAGGAAAGTGATCCAAAGCTCAGGATTAGCTTCAACCAGGAGAGAGCACATACATAAATAGATCAAGGAGGGCAATTTGAACTCAAGGTGGACAAATCGAATTGGTTTGAGTGTGGTTAGGCTTCATCATGGAGACTTAACTCAAATTGGTGGAGTGGTGTCTTAGCTTGGGAGATTCCCTTCCTGGATAGCACATGTGAGGAGTAGTTACCAAAAACCAAGGAGTGAAGGCCAATAATATCTTAAGGAGGGAACACTAGTCATGTGAGGGAAGAGAGTGGGTCTAATAAGATCATAACTAAGTTGTAAGCACAAAAATATGGAGCATCTCCATGAATAGAGGATTGGGTCACACTTATGGAAGTTAAACTCTAGCTTATAGTTCCTATAATATAGGGAGACGACGCCTTAGTGCAAGTGGGGATCACAAAATGGTATCTTTCATCCAAGAAGGGCGCATTAGGCAAAGGAGGGCAACTAAGGCGTGAATAAAGTTCCATAGTAACACCATAGGTCAAAATAATTAAAAACATGGTTCATTGTACAATGTTTGGGTGATCGATAGCTGATAACATCACCAAGGTACAAACATGAACTAGGATGGACAAACTTAATCCAACAAGTTCTAAAGTTTGGAGAATGTCCCCATTCCCCCTCACACTATGGAATCCATGGTCTCCCATACTCTTTTCAGTTGTCGTTGTTAAGCCATTTGTTTATCTAATTAATAACACAATAATCAACACTAATAACAATAGTATTAATAATAATGCCAAGTCCATAGTCACATTATCAAACAAAAGATCATAGGTTTATAACTTAACAACCGAGGTATTACATCCCCCCCCCCCCCTTAAATAATGCATCATCCTCAATGCAAGTTTATTACATACATGCCGCGACACAACTTTCAAAAGAGATGAGGGTATGCTTCCCTCATATCATCTTATGGTTCCCAAGTGACATCCTCAGGACTGTAATGGTTCTAGTAGACCTTTACCTACCTTATTTCCCAATTTTGGAGCAAATTGACCTTGCTGCCCAAATTGGCAATAGGTTGTACCAAAAATTCCCCTTCCAATTCCAATCGGTTCATTATATGTGTGTGTGTGTGTGTAGATGTAGCTCGGTGGGCTAACTGAAGTGGTTGATTGTTGTAAGTTGTGAGCAAAAGGTCTCATGGTAAAATCCATGTGTGGCTATAGATTGATATATAAGGGCCTCACTTGATGTCCCCATCGGGTTAGCTCTGTAATCAGAGCGAACAGGGTGAGGCCCCTTTGGGTGGGCCCCTTGTGATTTCTTCTAGTGGGCGTAACAGCCCCGCTAAGGGGTTTGTGAACCACAACATAAAAAATATATGTACATGTACATGTACATACATATATATACATGTGCCGTACATATAAATATATACATATACATACATATGTATATATGTATGTGCATGCACACACACACACATATATATCAACAAGAAATATAAAATATATTATGCACTTTAATGCCAGCAGGCAGAGCAAGCTCATATGCAACAAGTCCTATCCCAGCTAGGATTTCAAAGGGTCCACAATATCTAACAGCTAGCTTGGAATAGTTCCCCAAGTTCAAGGAACTCTTATTGGGCCTGACTTTCAAATAGACATGATCTCATCTTTAAATTGTTTATCAACAATGTTATGATCTGCATATATTTTATGTTTGTCTTGAGATTCCTTTGGTTTCTGCTTGATCTTAACCATCTGATCCTCCATATCCTATAATAAGTATGGCCCAATAATAACTATGTCCGTTGGATTATCCCAACCAATATGAGTACTACACTTTCTTCCATATATAGCCTCAAAGGGACTCATCTTTAGAGAGGCATGATATCCATTATTTTATGCAAACTCTACTAAGTGTAAATAATCTTCCCACTTTGATGGTTGATCCATCACATACATTCTTAACATGTATTCAATCACTTGATTGAATCTTTCTGTCTGACCATATGTCTAAGGGTGGTATGTTGTATTAAATTGAGCACATAGATCTATGGACAAACACATAACTCACAAGATAGATCACACAATTTACTCAGTTATTGAAGAATGAAACATTGCAAAAATGGCTTGCAACTGTCAATGCTTTTCATTAACCAAAAAGTAATTAGATAATAATTGCAATGAAGTACAATGGCTAAATAGCCACATGCAATTCGAATCCACATGAGGAAATTCGAATTGATTAGACTCTACTTGACTGTAGGTAACTAAGACCTTGTCTAAATCATTATCGGAGGACTCAATAGTTAACTGACCTTGTTTAAACCAGTATCGGAGTACTAAAACACAACTCAAGTGTCTAATTCAGTGTTAACTAAGGCTAACTGACTGTGGTAGGTGAGGAATGCACTTTTCCTGCATGCAACCATGCAAACCTAGCGCTAACTAAATGTAGAGGACTATAATTGAATGTAACTGACTCCTAACTTAGCTTGACTAGTCACTAACTAAACTCAACTGATGAAGGTTGGTATCGGCACTCCCAATGGCTCCTAAATTGTAGGAATTGATCTAGGAGGCTCCTAAACTGATGCATGCAAGTGCAATCAGTGGTAGTAGGCCTCAATTAGTGTTCCCCACACTTTAGTAACTAGAACATGTCCCCCAATTTGGCCACGTGGACCCAATGGTGCTAGTGACTAAAAATAGACTGGATGGACTCCCGATTTAGACATGAATCCTAATTTAGACATATTACCAAATTGGACAAGGGAGGATTTATAATGCTAACACCCCCCCTGAATGCTAACTTGGCCAATCTGCGGGCCCTGGTAACTGAGACCATAGGTCACCCATTACATCAAGTAAAGTAAAGTAACTGCTCAATACAAGGAGCCGAGGAAAAAACCACATGGGAAAAAAGCCCCCCCTCTAATTAAGCAGGTAGAATCAGGATCAATCTTGTTCTTATGTGCATAGGTATCCTGGGGCCTGGCATGTGAACCTCTCCATCATTATGTTTGGAGGAATCTTCCTCTTTGGAAGAAGAATGATATGCTCAACTAAATAAAAAATATAGACAGTTGTTGGATGAAGACTAGACCCATGTAGAGCAACTGAAATCAACTGATAAGTGAGAAAAGGTTCTTGAGGATTCAAACCATGCGAGGAACACTTAAGAAACAGATATGTTGTAGCCATGAACAACAAACCATGAGTGGTAAAAACAACCCCAAGTGTTAGGAGCAAGTGTCTAGGCGGATGCAGAAAATCTTCCTCTTTACCAGTTCTGTGAGGAGATGAGCATGTGACCAAAAGTAGAGAAGCCCTGGGACTATGGAGGGTGAATGCTTGAGCTCCATTATCTATGATAGCTTCATAAATAGCTAATGAATCACAAAATAAAATATCAGCAACCTCATAAGAGGAAACTAACACCAAATCCCCAGTAGCAATTTTGAGGAAGGATTGCGGTACTTGATTTTTCACGCCGAAATTGGTGAGAGCAGCTACAAGCATGACTAAAAGCTCTTGGATTTTAAAATTTGAACCAAATAATATCATATCAAAAAGTAAATTAGATCTAAATGGGTTCATATCAGATCCAAAACAGTGAAATGAAATAAAATCCCTAGCAGCAGTTTTGAAGGAGACTTGCGGTACTTGTTTCTTCACAAAATTAATGAGAACAGCTACAAGCAGTACGAAAAGCTTATGAACCTGAAATATTGAACCAAGCAGTATCATATCAGATCCAAATAAGATTATATCAGATCTAATAAGGTTCATATCAGATCCAAAAGTATGGTCTACCGAGACGGTAGATGCACAGTTTTCTTCTTCTTCAAAATTCTGAATTTTGGTGCATGCAATCCTGCAGGAATTTGTTGGAAGATCTAGATCATGGGGAGCGAATGGATCACTCTAGTAATATGATATTTTTCCAAAAATATCCAAGGTATTACATATTTTCATACCAGCAACAACATTAGAGGGAGAAAAATCAAATTTCTCTTCACTTTCAGAAGCAATTACTGGCAAATTTTGCACATAATTCAAAGGAAAATCACTGGAGAGTGTTTGCATGGAAGTGCACCAGTATTTTTCTTCAATATCAGAGATTCAAATGTCTTATTTTGTATCATCGATATGAAGAGATGAGATATCATAGATCTCATAAACTTCCGGAGCATCAGGAGAAGGAGTCACTGCAAGGAGACTGTCTTCAATTCGAATTGACTGTGTAGAAGCTTCTGCTTCTTCTTCATCTTGAACAACTTCATCAGAGAGAGTGGAGGCCGAGAATTTTAGATCAAGAATGCTTATGGTGCTGGATGTGCTCTCCAAACTGCTATTATGATCCTTGTCAATCATTCCAAAGGTTTTATCCAATCTTGTCAAGAGATCCTCTGGGTATTTAATAGATCTACTGAGGTAGCGCAAGTTAGGAGAAAGAGCCAGTGCCATTATTCCAAAACCTGCATCACATTTATTCAACCAGTCATTCTCACTCTTAAAATACTCTCTACCGAGTCCATCAGACACCCAATAGAGATCTTATCTATTCAAAAATCCAATCATCTACACCTTCCATTCTAAATAGTTTGTGGATCGGGTGAGAAGAGGAACTGATGAATTCATTTCGAAGTTGTACCTGCAAAAACACAAAAAGTCCCCATAAGGTTGGACAACCTGCACATTTCAAGTTTTCATCACACCTAGCATAGTTGATCAAGTAAGCTTGATCTACAATTCCTTAACTTGGGGTATTAAGTGGTAAACCTTATGCTTCTGCTGCAGAGTTGGAAGGAGCAATTTTGCTCAAATCTAATCCAATAGGAGATCTGAGGAGGAGAAGTTCCTTGTCCACCGAGGGTTTGATACCATATTAAATTGAGCACATAGATCTGTGGACAAACACACAACTCACAAGATAGATCACACAATTTACTCAGTTATTGAAGAATGAAACAGTGCAAAAATGCCTTGCAACTGTGAATGCTTTTCATTAATAAAAAAGTAATTAGATAATAATTACAATGAAGTACAATGGCTAAATAGCCACATGCAATTCGAATTGATTAGACTCTACTTGACTGTAGGTAACTAGGACCTTATCTAAATCATTATTGGAGGACTCAATAGTTAACTAACCTTGTCTAAACCATTATTAGAGTTCATCAAAGTTCTAAAACACAACTCAAGTGTCTAACTCAGTGTTAACTAAGGCTAACTGACTGTGGTAGGTGAGGAATGCACTTCTCCTGGATGCATCCATACAAACCTAGTGCTAACTGAATGTAGAGGACTAGAACTGAATGTAACTAACTCCTAACTCAGCTTGACTAGTCACTAACTGAACTCAACTGATGAAGGTTGGTATCGGCACTCCCAGTGGCTCCTAAATTGTAGGAATTGATCTAGGAGGATCCTAAACTGATGCATGCAAATGCAATAAGTGGCAGTAGGCCTCAATTAGTGTTTCCCACGCTTTAGTAACTGGAACATGTGCCCCAATTAGGCCAAGTGGACCCAATGGTGCTAGTGACTAAAAATAAACTAGATGGACTCTCGATTTAGACATGACTCCTGATTTAGACATATGACCAAATTGGAAAAGGGAGAATCAATAACCCTATCATGTTGTACTCATGTTCAAGCTTGTTCCAACCCTTTGAACAATCCTTTACAAAAGTTAGAAGTAAATTTTGAATCTCTGTCTAACACTATAGCTTTCAGAATTCCATGCAATCGGACAACCTCTTTGATGTAAATGTCTGCAATGTTAGTTGCTTTTACTAGAATAAAGTGTGTCGCCTTAGTTAACTTATCTACCACAACCATGATAGCATAATTTTGCAATATCGTCTTAGGAAACTTTGTGATTAAATATACTATCACTATATCCCATTTCCATTCAGGCATCAACAATGGTTGTAATAATCTTGTTGAATGTTGATGCTCAACTTTAACCTTCTGGCATTCTATGCATCTAGCTATATACTCTGCAACCTCATTATTCATCTCCGACCAATAATACTACTTCCTCACCGGTGCTACCATCTTCTAATAACCTGAATGTCCAATACAAGGAAGATCATGCATTTCCTTCATAACCATCTTCCTTATATCTCCGGCACTGGGCACATATACTCTATCTTTATACATGAGAATTTCATTTTCTTCCAACTTATACATATCAATTTTATGTGGAATTTTTTGTTGTTGTAATCCTTCTTTTACCTGTTGATAGTGCTCATTCTTAACATTGCCTTCAATGATCTTCTCCTTTAAATTAGATGTACTAGCGTTGATGGCTGCTCTATGCATCAGATGTATCTTCGTACTAAGTGCATCATCTACTTTAATTTCCTTGCCTTTGACATGCTTGATGTCAAAGTCATATTCACACAACAAATCAATCCATTTCCTCTGTCTTGCATTCAAATTAGGCTACTCAAACAAGTATTTTAACCCATCACGATCAATTCTTAACTCAAACTTCTCACCCATTAGATAATGTCTCCATATATTCAAAGCATGGATGATAGTTGCAAGCTCTAGGTCATGAGTGGCATAGTTATACTAATGTTCCTTTAACTTCCTGGATTCATAATTGATCACATGTACATCTTGCATCAATACTTCTCCAATTCCCTACTTACATGCATCCATGCACACAACAAAGTTTCCTCAAGGATCAATCCACAATCTTTAGAATAGGTGCACTAGTAAGCATTCCCTTAAGTATTTGAAAATTATCTTCACACTTACGAGTCTAGTGGAACTTCACACCCTTTTTTTTGCAAATATGTGATAGGATGAGATAACTTTGAGAATCCTTCGGCAAACCTTCGGAAGTACCCAACTAACCCCATGAAAGATCTTACTTCTAATAAATTTTTGGGTGTTGGTCATTCCATAATGGCTCTTCATATACGATATGTCTTAGGTAGTGAATTTTACCTTGATAGAAAGAACACTTGCTTAGCTTGGGATACAGCTATTATTCTTTAAGTACTTGCATTACTAATCTTAGATGTTATTCATGCTCTTCTTCCTTCTTGGAATAGACAAGGATGTCATTTGAGAATACAATCACAAACTTGTCTAAGTACTTTTTGAAGAATCCATTCATTAAACACATGAATATTGTTGATGCATTTATTAATCCAAATGGTACCACTGTAAACTCGTAATATCCATACCTTGTTCTAAATGTTGTCTTACTGATATCTTCATTCTTTTTTATAATATGGTGGTATCTTGTTCTCAAATAAATCTTCGAAAAGACTTTGGCTCTTAACTGATGAAACAAGTCATCAATTCTTGGAAATGGGTACTTGTTTTTAATCGTTGCTTTGTTCAATTGTCTATAATCTATGCATAGTCTTAGAGTTCCATTCTTCTTCTTAACAAATAACACAAAATCTCCCCAAGGTGAAACATTGGGTCTTATATAACCTTTCTTTAGTAGCACCTCTAACTACATATGTAATTCCTTTAACCTTAGGGTACTCATTTTATAACATGCTTTAGACGAGGGTATTGTTCCTAGCACCAAGTCGATACAAAAATTAATGTCCCTCTTCGGAGGCATTCCTGGTGGTTCTTGAAATATATCTACAAACTCTTGTAGTACTCGATAATCCTGCAGTTCTAGTTATTTTCCTTATTTTGGGTCCTCCACATGAATTGCATATAACTGGCATCCCTTCCTAAGGCACTTCTTCAATTATAGAGTCGTGACCTGCCTCATATATATGGGTATAGGTATACCTTTGACTATCACTTGGTTTCATTGTTCATCCAAACAATTATAAGTCTTACTATGAAAATCAAGTATGGCATGGTGTGCTTCAAACCAATCCATGCCAAATAATACATAATATGACCCCAAGGGTATGATGTTTAAGTTTGCAAAGGTTTCAAATCCATTCATTTCTAAGTGACACCCTTTTACAACTTCTATGATTTTTCTCTTGGCTCTAGTATCTAACTGTACTAGACATATTGTTTCAAGTTTACTTTTCTCAAATAACGTTGTTACAATGTAACTATTGCTAGCTCTAGAATCAATCAAAAGAACTATGGTTTTATTAGCAATGTTATCTTCTACCTCAATCATTTGGGACTGGTGGTCAGCTTGCCTCCCGTCCATGGTTGCATAGATCCTCCAAACACTTCCACCAACATCTCCAACAATTGAAGCCTCTTGAATTTTGTGAAGGTTATTTCTCTTACACAGGAACTAATTGGCAGAGTGATTTTTGTAACTCCATTGGTTGAGACCCCTAAATTTATGATGTGTATGAAGTAAATGTTGAATTGCAAATTCCTGTATGGAAGAACAAATGTAATTTTGTTTTCATTAATATAAAATATAGCTAGCTTCAGTGGTGACAAAACGCTAGAAAGAAGGAGATGGGTGAATTCATTAGTGAGATGTAAGGGGGTTTGTGGGAGACCAGACCCCTATTGCCAATTGTTAACCTTGAGAACTCACCTAAATCTTACCATGTCCCTTGAATAAGCCACCTAACCTCCTTGATTATTTTCCCAATCATTGAATTAGTGTGGGCGAGGTTGGTGGAAGAGTCGATCCATGCAATTATGGAAAAATGGGGCTGGCTGCAATAAAGGACAGTGCTGTCAGTTTCCATATGTCCCTTATTCCACCACACTTCTCCTACTTTGGGGAAGGATCCTCACACCATACAAAAACACCATTCGCAACATGTTGCTCATCCAGTGATGAAGAAGAACAAGAGAGTTAGGGAGAAGGAGTGCATGAAGCCTAAGCATGCGTGTGGAAGAAAGAAGGCCAAGGGAGATCGTAGGGTGACCCAACTTGCATTGAGGTAAATTTGATACCTCTAAACCGACCTTGTGTTGTAATGGCCAAAATTGTCCCCCTGTAATGTTTCCCAAAGCCTGTGGTTAACTATTGGTTTGTGGTCAACGAGATGGAAAATTGTGCATGAATCGTTTTGGTGGATTTCCTGGGCACTCTGGATAGCAGTGATGGGTTTCACTGTGGTGATGTTGGAAAGAAGTATGAGTAGGAAGTGTGTTGAATCTAGTTGTTCAATCCCATTGTGTATAAATCCAGATAAATGTTGATCATTATTAATTTGTATGGTGTATTGAGCACAAATATTTTGTTTAGTACGTGAACAAATGGAACTATTGCTCAGGTATGATTGTTGGTGCATCTCTATTTATGAGTTGTTGGGATAATGGCTAAATAAATGCTCTGCATGTGATGTTGTTCATGTTTGTTAGCTAGTAAATCATTGTTCATGAGTTGATTGGGATAGTTGTTAAGTATGATCTGCTTGTGAGTTGTTGTAATGTTCCATTGTGACTGTTAAGATGTTGTGGATAAGACTAAATGAACTTGGTTGTTGTCGCATACCATTGCTTGCCTAGTTTTGTTAAATTGGAGTAAAAGGGGCATGGTGCATTATGTCTTAACTAAGACCTACATAGCCCTGAAGTCCATGTCTTGCCCTTGGCATGTTACTTGATTCCTTTTTAATTAAAGTAGGGAAGGAAGTTATAAAAAAGGTTATTGGTTTTGGGTGTGCTCAATTCATGTTGATTTGATTTGAGGTGGAGCAAATGGTTACCCTTGCAATGAAAGTGACATTGTATTCCTTTGTGTTGTTTATATTTTTCCCAAAAGAATGTTGATGCATGAACAATAATTTTGTTTTTGGCTTGTATGGTGGTTGCGATTTAAGATTGTGAATTTTTAGGGTGTCCCTGTGTTGTTATCAATCCTGTGAATGAGTTTATAGCCTTGTATGAATTTGGTTTAATGGATGGGAGCTTGTATTTTTGGTTATTTAGCCTATGGCAAGTCGCCTTAGTTCCTTATCGATCCTTATTATGTTTGGGTATTAATCGTAGTGGATTGACATGCTCTTGGGGAGTAGGTTTCAGTGCTAAGTCATGGCATAGAAACCTAGTTAAGTTGCTCGTTGTTTTCTTGCCTTAGTCATTTGATCAAATGGATAAGGGTTGGTCTGCTAAATCAGAATAATCAGGACCATTGTTTACCATGCCGACAAGTAATCACGACCGTTGATTACGGTGTTGATGAATGGGTGTCGACTCTTGACTTCCGACATGCTGACGCCAAGAATAAGAAGTTAGGAGTGAGCGTTGTGATGTTTGTTATGTTGGTGCCAACTCTCAACTTCTTACGTGCTAACGTCAAGAATCAAAAGTCCTAAGTGAGCATTGTGATGTTTGTTTTGTTGTTATGTATATATATAATAGACATACATACATATATATATATATATATATATATGTGTGTGTGTGTGTGTGTGTGTGTGTGTGTGTGTGTGTGTACACATATGTATATGTGTATACATATATGTATACACATATACATATGTGTATATGTATAATGTGTATATATATTTATATACATATACATTATACATATGTATATATATACATATGTATATATGTATACATATGTATACAT
>LPNX011043070.1:37926-55498 GCA_001517045.1 Pseudotsuga menziesii | reverse complement strand
ACACATTTTTAAGGAGCAGAATTGGTCGCCAGACCAACTTTCTAAAGCAGCACTGGAAGGGGAATTGGCATTCTACTATGGGAAGAAGTCATGGATAACCTATTGATTGACTCGGGCTCCATCAACATTTTTGAAGTTTAGACTAATGATCTACTTTTTTGTCTCTGATTATCACCTATTTTGAAGCTTAGTTTTGAACTCTTAGTTCTGTCATGCCTTTGTCTTTTTTAACTGAACTTGGACTGAACCTGAACTGTCTAGTTTATTGACATTAAACAACTATGTCCATAAGATGTTGTCTATGAGAGAGACTATGTACTTTTTGATTCACATGAATAACAAAATTATGTTTTTTTTCTTTTTTTCTTTTTGCTGGAAAAAAAATTATTATTGTTTATATATAAATATATTTCTTGGATGATCGTGGAATTAGGGACTTAAACCCTAGGAATGGAAGAAATTGTCGAAGGGAAAATGGGGAAAGGAATATGTGCACCTGTGGAATCGAAGGATGCAGGTCGAGAGGGAAGTTGGAGTGGGGCAGGCGTATGGTAGGCATATAGTTAGAGGGTAGATCGAGAGGGATACTAGAAGGGAGTGTGTGGATGGAGAGTGGATGGGAAGAGTAGCAAAGAGAGCGTGTGGGAGCAGCGAGGTGGGGTGTGAGGTGAGAGCAGGCGTGTTGTGCATAGAGTAGAGAGCTTGAGGTATGGAATGCGTAGGAATACGACTATGGAAGGTGGACTGAATGCATAACGCATGAGTGAGGGTTGTAGCGTAGAGGGATGGAGCCTGGGGAAGGAGGGACAATGTGGTGAGAGGAGGAGATGCAGTCGTAGGAGAGACAACTGGGAAAGAATGATATGGTGAGTGGAGGCATAAGGGGGAGGATTGGTGTGGATATGAAGAGTGCAAGAGGAATGTATGAGCAGGGGAAGAGATGACACGCTTGCGCATGTGGGAGGGCGTAGCGGTACAAGGTTGAAGTCAGTGGGTGAAAGGGGGAGGAAGAGCAACACATGTGTGGTGGATAGATGCACATGTAGAAATGAGGTAGAGAAACAAGGACATAGGTGATTGGCATGTGTGGGTGATTCATGTTTGTTGAAGGGAGCTTCTTATAATAGTCGAGGAGAAGGAGAAATTGGGTGGAGGGTGATGGTTTCTGGAGAGGTAATTTTTTTAATAGAAAAAAATTATGCATTATTCAAAAACCAAGTGCCCAGAGAAACTCTCAAATGAGTGGCTAAGGGCTAGATCACGAGCCAGGCTCTAATATCAATGTTGTGTACAGTTCCTCTTCACACACTTAATCATAAATAGAGGGAAATAAATCCATATTGGATTAAAAGGATACAATTGATAAATAAGATGATGAGTTACAATATGCAAATGCCTAAATATATATTCCTAAAAGGGCACATAAAGACTCTTTTGAAGAGTCACAACTATTAATAATACTTATTATGTTTATTTATTTATAATATAAAGCTTATTTATTTATTCATATATTTATATTTGCCACATCTCAAAGGTTAAATAAGAGAGAATTGGTTCACCTAGTATGCAGCCATTTGTTGTGCCTATAGTAACTTCACATGAATATTTATCTCATAAGAAAGAATATGCATAGGGTCCCCTAGTACTATGTTTATTTACAAAACCAAGAGCACCCCTAAGATTCCAAAGTTCCCCTAAATACTACAAACAATACATGAACAACACCTCATAGACCTTTGACCGTGTGTTTTTTTCAAATAATTCATCTCAAATGCCGTGGAAAAACCCCACAACGCACTACATATTTTTAAGGGTGGAGTCTATTGAGAATACACCTATTTAAGGTATTGAGTACCTTTTTGTTACAGTGTTATATTGGTGATTGATCTAATTACATGTCACAACTAAACCCCGCGACACGTCGCTGATCTATATGACACATATTTATTTTCAATCGTTGCAAGAAAATACTACCACCATCGGAGTAAGCTATCGGAATAATTCTGCAAAATTTAATATCTCATCACTATGGGAAAATATGGACATGCATTGCGGGAAACTTCAGGCGAAGCTTTTCTTAAGATACCCCATCCTCGGCCCTGTTGGTCCATCACTAACAAATTCACTATGAACCTTGGTCATGCAGTGTGCCAAAATGAAAACAATTATTTTAGCACCAAATATTACAGTGACTATCTAACCCCAGTGTCATGTTTTATGGACCTTCACAATTATCTTATCAAAATTAGCATTCTTTGCATTTCCCGATCAAAAACGTTGAATCCACATCACAATTATAACAAAATTGTCCCCAAGAAGCACCACCAGATGTGAAATGTACTTTTATGCCATTTGAAGAGTCCCTGATCCCGAAGCACTATTCATGATTACATTATAAATGCTTATGCCTTTTTCGTTTGTATTAAACTGAAGAAAAAAATTCCTTGAAATTTGTTTAGGATATCTTCACCACCTTTATCATTAATCCCAATCAATGAATCACGTGAAATTTAAATTTAGCCATTAATGGGAAGCACTCATCAAAACATCAATACTCTTGGTTTCTAGAAGGATATATTAAAAAATTTAAACTCAGTTGTTTCAATGTTATTTGATTTCTTGTCTCTACTAGCTATCGGCTCCAATTTTAGTTGATCACTTACTCTTATCTTTTTTTATTACAGGATGTTGATGGCATTAGCATGAAAAAACGTTGGCGCAGAAGGAGGTAGAAGAGATTCATCCACCAACTCCAATTGAGCGATTGAACTTGTTGGATACAAGTTTTGCATCTGGTTATGAGGGAGATCTCGATTGGGAGGAAATGTATCAGATTTTCTCTATGGGTGATTATCCCTCGGATGACGATGGCTCAAATGTCTATGTAAACATAAGAAAGAGTAACACGTTTGTCATTGTAGCATGGCCATATGTAATATCATATAATGAGATAGATAGGCACATTTTATATCATATAGATCTACGATCGGAAGAAATTATTGACGAAGAGGGGTCTATCATTGCTTCCCTTACGCCTAGGAATTTGTCCAGTCCATGTTCAAATTGAAAGATATAAAATTTTATTTAAATGATACTTTTATGGGAAGTTTTTATGATGAGCATCCAAATCTCATTTAGGTTATCAAAGATTGGAGAGTAGAGGGCATAGACTTCATAGAGAAGGAAAACATGAGATATCTTGTGTAGTATTTCAGGGGAGCATGTAGGTTGTTGATAGCACATTCTGTATCCTACATGGGGAGGATAATGGCACACAGTTTCAATTGGAATGGACGCATCTAATACAACATATAGCATAAATATGACATTTTTTTAGTGGGTGTATATATTGCAAGCAAGCATAGTCATATGCCTTCATTCAATTAAAGAGACACCTAAACCTATGAACCCTATATTGTTCATGACTGCTTATCTCCTAGATGTTGTTTGTTCTATTCACACATTTCCTCTCATAAATTGGAATTGGAAGACCATTTTTTTTCCTTTCCATAGCTATTGCAGGGATTTATGGTCATCCAACTATAAGTTCCATTTTATAGCATCTGTAACTTTTTCTTTGCCTTTCTATATTATATTATTTTTAAGAATCCAGCTCCTAGGTTGTTAGTCCAAGCCAAAGTAACCATGTTTCCACTAGAAGATTGATTTGCCTTAGAATTCTTAACTTACATATGAGCTTTTGAGACCATGGCCTTGCCACATTTGTTACTAGCTTACATTTAAATAGTTTATTTTTATAAAAAAAATTACCTATCAAACAATCATAAAGGATATAGGAGCTCATCTCTCCAATATGAGCAATAAATCTTGGCTAAGTTTCCCAATTAGTGTTGAACCATTCACGCTAGCAAACACCCAGCACGCCCCCAAAGAAGCCAATAACCTATACGATTTAAAGCTTAGATGCACAACTCAGAGGAAGCATGATCTTAAAATAGTTACTGAAGGTCATTTTAAGTCACTCACATCTAAGCCCACTTACAATTACGAAGAGGATTCTAAAGAAAATTTGTATCATGGAACAAGCGAAATCAACGAGGTCTATAGCAAAATTCCTGAAATGTCTCTCAAAGTAGATCTTCACAATAAGTACTTAGCTCTCCAAAGCTCAATCAAGGTCAAAATCAAGGCAACTCTTGAAGTTGAAGCATAAAAAGAGTGAAAGAAAAAGGAAGATGATAAACTTAAGAGAGAGGAAGCAACAAATTTTTTTAGGTAAAATAAAATTACATCGTCTATAAGCACATATATCGCCCTAAAAATAAACATAAAAAACAGAGGAAGAGAACAATCCCATTAGGACAGTTTGGAAAAAAAATAGTGATAAAAAAAGAGGTCGATGTGAAAGCGACACGACAAGTGGCAGAAACCCAAAAAATCACCAAAAGAAAAAAAGAAAAAGAGACAAGGTGTAGAAAGTAGTTGTCCAACAACAATTTCTCCAGGTGCAACTACGAAAAGAAAATATATCTCAAGGAACATAAGAGGAACAAAAAATAAAAGAACAGGAAACCCACAAATTCATTGAAGAGTGTTATGTCGAAGCAATGAAGGCAAAACTCCTCCAAAAATAACAACATACCAAAACAAGAAGCCCTCGCAACAGAGGCATTTAAAAAAAAAAGTGGAAGAAGAAGTACTGAGAAGGTTAGAAGAGGTTCAAAAGTTCAACAATTAGCTTTGCTCACGACTCCTAGGGGACCTATTTCAATGAGATCAAGGGATCCCATGTAGTCAATAGAAATTGCTACTATAGTGGTCGCTTAATGAGACTACATTCTTAGTAGACAAAGCAATAACATCACTAGACAAGATTCTAAGAGACAAAATACCCAAGGTATCTTCAATCTCCTTACAATTTTTAACATGGAAGGAAAAGACCGAGATGGGATATCCTTTGAAGCTGCTTCTTTAGTCATAGTTTTGACAAATGACAACATGTCTACGAGAAAAGATGTGGTCAGTTAACTACAACATTCTAAAAAACAAGCTGAGCAGTATAAGAAACACGCAAAGGAGATGAAGAAACAACTGATAGACACTAAGAGCCAGTCTTTGATGGAGAAAGAGAAATTGAAGGAAGAGCACAGTAATGAAATTGCTCACTTGAGAGAGGAACATGAACAAAGTTTGACCGAAATAAGAGCATGCAGAGTTTGAATTCCATATATATGTGTGTGTGTGTGTGTGTGTGTGTGTGTGTGTGTGTGTGTGTGTGTGTGTGTTTATATGTATATACTTTAAGAGCTACAATAGTATTATGAGAATGACATGATATCGAAAAATGGCGTTGAACTATTTGCTTATGAATCTATAATGATCTAGAAGTGTGTTGAAGAATTTGTCAAGTGGAAACAACTACATAAATATGTTCCTCAAAATATCTCGAAGATATTAAAAAGAGAATCCAAATTAAAGTGTTGGAAGCAGACTCGGGACACTACCCATCTAACCATGTGAGGTCCAGTCCACCCTTTCCAATTATCTACAGAACCCTTTAGTGTCCTTACCAATGCATTTAAAACTTTTGAGGATGATTCTATAATTTAATATCATAGATTAATACTAGAGCCCTCTATGTAATCTACTTGTTCAATATGTGTCAATCATTGGATGCCTTTTGATACCACTTTTGCACTATTTGATGGTATTCAATAATAAACTTGTGTTTTGATAACTATACTAACATATCCAACATATCATGTAATTGTTGTGTTTTAAACATGTGTGTTTTCGTTGCACATGTAGGTTTGATATCAAGTATTATAATATGATCACCACGTCCATAGTACACACACACACACACACACGCACATATAGATATATACTCCTTAGCATGATGAAAGAAGAGGCCACCAAGGTTGACCAAAAATTGATGGAAGCATAAGAAAATTTGTTCACTCAGCTTTGAGAACCACAACAATATTATGAGAATGACATGAGATCGACAAATGAAGTTGAACTATTTGGTTATGAATCTTAAATTATCTAGAAGTGTGTTGAAGAATTTGTCAAATGGAAACAACTACATAAATAAGTTCCTAAGAATATCTTGAATATATTAAAAAGAGAATCCAAATTAAGGGCTTGGAAGTGGGCTCAGGACACTACCCATATAACCATGTGAGATCCATTCCACCCTTTCGAATTATCTACACAGCCCTTTAGTGTCCTTACCAATGCATTTTAAACTTTTGAGGATGCTTCTAGAATTTAATATCATAGATTAACACTAGAGCCATCCGTGTAAACTACTTGTTCAAGATGTGTTAGTCAATACAAGCCGTTTGACACCACTTTTGCACTATTTGATGGTATTTAATCATAAACCTGTGTTTTGATAACTATACTAACATATCCAACATATCATGTAATTGTTTTGTTTTAAACATGTGTGTTTTTGTTGCACATGTAAGTTTGATATCAAGTATTATAATATGATCACCGCGTACATAATATATATTGAATTGGATGGTACACACTTCATTAAGGTTTTATAGGCAGTTCCTTAAGGCCATAAAACTGTTGGAACCCTTTCATCCCAATTGTTCTTGTTGACTGAGCACAACTTGGTCAATCCACATTTAAAAATCTTGTTGAATGCCCATGCCACTTTGTTGGCCTACATATGCTATGATGTTATTTTGAGGTAATGAATCATGAACTCTTTCACAAACACATCCATTGCTCCCCAAAAAAATGTTGACTTTGGACATTCCTAAGGTTGTGTTGATCTCAAATGGTTGTGAGGTTGTGTGGGCATCTTAATCTTGTGACTCTATACTCAAAACTGAACATGGTAGTAATATTTATTGAGCAATTTCTCGTAGACACAACCTCTACCCAATGTGTGAAAATAATTATAACCCTAATTATATGTGCCTCCAAATAACGTCCCCATGGATTAATAGTTCCAATAAAATATGTTGTCTAGTAGTAAAACAAAACCTTGATTGCAATCGGTTGTAATGGAATTTTATCCCTTGTTGGCCCTAGGAAAAGATAGGCAGAATTATGGATGAATTATGCTCAAGAATATGAAGAGTTTGGCTGCATGACAAAGGAAGCTGCGATGGAGGAAGAGCTATGACAAAAGGGAAGAGTTCGAGATAGAAGGGAAGTTGTGACGAGATCAGCTGTGAAGGAAGGAACAACGATAGAAGAAGACGTGCAACGGTTGAAAAGGACAGCCCCAAAAAACGTGGGTAAGAAGTTAGTTAGGATAACACGTGCTTTGGAGAATAAAGCATCTTTGTATTTTGGGCCGATAGTGCCTACTAACAGTTGTAACTGAATGTACGAGAATAGGAATGACAGCCTGTTGGCTGACATAATGGATTCGGTTGACTACAATGTGTAAGATTATATGAAAGGGAGAACCCAAGCTATGTGCGAGTTATACACATACACTCTCGGTTGGTATGTGTTAGTCATTTTTTTATGTTGTTTGTTTGTAGAGTTGTAGAGAAGAGAGAGTCAATCTAGGCTGTGTGTGGATCAACAGTAGGCTGAAGGAGAGGAAACTTCAGAGACACGAGACTAGAGAGCATGAGAGGAGAGAGAAGTATTCATAGATTCTAGAGAAGATATGGAAGAAAGTATCCAACCTTAGTGCATAGATGAAAGGTGCCATATATTTCTCATGCCAGATGAAGAACGCTTATGTGGTTTTTCCTATTGAAATATTGTAACTTCGAAGAATATTCTATTATATTTTGTTATTCTAATTTATTTAGAGATGTTTTATTCCTCTATCGGGATGTCGTTGTTGTATTTGGTCATCATAGAGTCATGAGGTAAAACCTCCCTTGTAATTTGAATCGATAGAACCCTCCAAAAAGTAATGTTATATTGTTTTGAGTCTTCCTAGGTAAGTAGCCCCAGTTAAGTTTGTTAGGGCCAACCTAGTTAGTGAAAAAATAAAGTGGAAGATAAAGTATAAATAGGAGTGATGTGCTCCTCATTTGGACACACACACACTCACTTGTGTAATTTGCATAGGAGAGAGAGAGAGAGAGAGATCCGTAAGAAGGAGCACTTTTTTAGGGTTTTGACTATGTAAAGTTTGATCATCTATATTGAGGAAATTTTGCTGGGTTTTCTTCCCTTAGAGGGTTTCATAGGATAAATTTGTGTCGATCTTGTTATTGTGTTTCTTTCAGTGATCCTATATATGCTATTGTTGAGAGATTGAATTGAACACTTATGTTATCTATCTTAACATATTGAACCTTAACATGATATCAGAGATAGCCTGAATAGAACAACTTTCACAAGGTGAAACTCTCTCTCCTCTCCCTCTGACAATAAATTAGGGTTTCTGTCAAAGTTGGAATTTTGGAAATTTGATAGCATAGAAAATTGTTCCACCCTAGGACGCCTCTAATGAGCCCTAGATTGAAATTTTTGAGTTGGTAGATCTACGGTAAAGTCAAACCCTAGTTTGAGAGGTGAAAAATTGGAATATGCACAAACCAAGTGTACCAATCAATTCGCCTCAATCAAGCACATCTCCTGGTAAGGTCAGTTTTTCATTTTGAGAAATTTCATTTTTTGGTGACCTCCTGGATAAGATGGCCCCAAGCACTAAGCTTAAGGATAAGATATAAGGCATAGAGAATTTCCGAGCATGGAAATATAGGATTGGCCTCATTCTTGAAGAGAATGATCTTGCCAAATACATCAAGGAAGAAGTTGCAAAACCCGAAGAGGATGAAGCTAAGGAGAAGCACAAGAAGGACCTGATTACGACAATGAGGATCATTACTGATTATATCAAAGACCACTTGATTCCTCAAGTGTCATTCAAGAAGACTCCGAAGGAGATGTATGATGCCCTAGCCATAATGTATGAAGGAAGGAACATCAATAGAAAGATGGATTTGAGAACTCAATTGAAGAGTACCAAGATGTGTGAAGGATAATCCATACAAGACTACTTCACAAGGGTCTACCAGTTCAAGAGGAGAAACTATAAGCCATTGAAGACTTCCTTGATGAAGATGAGCTAGTTATGACTCCTCTCAATGGTCTCACTAGACCTTGGGATTCATTCATCCATACTATGTGTGCCAGAAAGGAAAGCATGAAATTCAACATTGTATAGGAAGATTGCATCCAAGAGGAGGCTAGAGCAACCAATATAAAAGCTATACTTGAAGAAGATGATCAAGCCCTAGCCACCCATACCAAGAGAGGAAGAAGTCAATCTAACTTCAGGAAGGAAAGCCACAAGGACTTACAACCTCCCAATATTTTTCAAAGGACAAGAGGAAACAATCCAAGAAGAAATTACTCCAACTTTCAATGTTTCAATTGTGACAAGCTAGGACACATTACCATAAATTGTCTATTGAAGAAAGAAGAATATAGGAAGAAAACAACAACAAAAGACATCATGCGCACCTATTTGAAGATGAACATGAATAAGAAGAGGAAGAAGGACCTTGAAGAAAATAAGAAAAAGAAGAATATGCAAAAGAGTATGTATTATTTTCTGCACTCTCTAGGTCTATGACTCCTGGATAAGATACACGAATTATTGATAATGGTGCTTCAAAGCAAACTATGTCAAAAACTTGAAGAGAAGAAATCTCCTCAAGAGATATCAATGGTAGATGACTATCAACACCCTATCAAAGGAATTGGTGAAGTAAGATACAAGCTTGATTTTGGAACCCCCGCGAAGATGAAGGAAGTCTTATTTTTACCAGATTTGAAGATCTATCATGAAGGAATTTGGAAAGGATGTGCAAAAGGAGAGAATATCAAGAATCCATTTCCAAAGAGTGAGACAAATACTAAAGGTACATTGGAATTAATCTATTCAGATTTATGTGGTCCAATGCTGTCCACATCTTTGAGTGGTTATGAATATTATGTTACACTTATTGATGACTATTCAAGAAAGACATTGATATATTTCTTGAAAGCAAAGGATGAAGTATTTGGAAAATTCAAGGAATTCAAAGGCTTGATAGAGAATCATTCAGAAAGAAGAATCAAGACGCTCAGAATCGACAATGGTGGAAAATAAATTCAAAAGATTTTGAAGCCTTTTGTAAATAAGCTAGAATCAAGAGGGAACTAACTACTCCCTACAATCCTCGACATAATGGTGTTGCATAAAGAAAGAATAGGACCATTATGGAAGGAGTGAAGACAATGATACATGATCAATATCTTCCAATGTATCTATGGGCTGAAGCAACAAGGATGACATTTTATGTACATAATAGATTATCCCATAGTGCCCTTGGATTCAAGACTCCAGAAGAAATGTTCGCAAGAAAGAATAATGAAGTGAGCCACCTCAAGATATTTGGTTGCCCAGTATATGTTCACTACCAAAAGAAAAGAGAACCAAGTTGAACCCTTCCGAAAGAAGGGAATATTTGTTGGATACTGTGATGTCTCCAATTCCTTCAGAATATACATTCCAGGATTCCATCAGATTGAGATTAGTAGAGATGTAACATTTGACAAAGAAGAAAATCTCAAGAGATCCAAAAAGTGCAAACATGAATAAGTATATGAGGAAGGTGTACCTTCCATAAATGTAGAAGCTACACCATCCCCCGAATATGAAACACTAGAAGACCATGATATGCTAGAACCTCCCACTATGAATATGCCACGAAAGAGAAATCTTACTTGGGCAAGAGAAATTATACAAGAAGTAGAAAGTATGGAGCTCCAGAAGGCTCCACAAGAGTAAGTAAGAAGCCAAAGCCATTTTCTAGTTATGTGGATTTGACGTGTGATCTTATAGATCAAGAACCCACCAGTTATGACAAAGCTACACATAAGAAAGAATGGGTAGAAGCAATGACTGAAGAATACCGATCAATAATGAGGAATTATGTTTGGGATATAATTCCCAAACTAGAAGGAAAAACTGTGGTATATTCCAAGTGGATCTACAAGATAAAGCATGCAGCTAATGGAAGTATTGAGAAATACAAGGCAAGGTTTGTGCCTAGAGGATCCTCTCAAAAAGAGGGAATTGATTATGAATAGACATTTGCGCCAGTATCAAGGTACACTCTTATTAGAACCATCATGGAACTTGCATCCATGATGAAGTGGAGTTTACACCAGATGGATGTGAAGACAACTTTCCTGAATGGTGTTATTGAGGAAGAATTGTACATATAACAACCATAGGGATTTGAATTTGAAGACAGACAGACTTACGCATGAAAGTTGAGGAAGGATTTGTATGGATTGAAGCAAGCTCCTAGAGCTTGGTATGGAAGGATGTATAGTTTTTTTACGAGCTTGGGATTTACCAAAAGTAAAGTTGACCCTAACCTTTACTTTAAGGTTATGGATGATGAACCTGTCATATTATTGTTGTATGTGGATGATTTATTTTTTATAAGAAATGAGAAATAGACTGTAGAGTGCAAGAAGAAGCTCGCTGAAGAATATGAGATGAAATACCTTGGATTCATGCACTATTTTATGGGTCTGGAAGTATGGCATAACCCAAAAAGGAATCTTTCTCAACCAGGGAAAGTATGTTGTGGAAATCCTAAAAAGATTTGATATGTTGGAATGTAAAGCCATGGACACACCCATGGATACCAACCTGAATTTGTTAGCTGATGAATCGTAAGAGTTAGTGGATGTGACTCAGTACAGACAGGTTATTGGGTCATTGATGTATCTGACTAATACCAGGCCATATATATGTTTTGATGTGAACACCCTAAGTCAATATCTAGTTGAGTCTAGACGTGTTCACCAGGTAGATGCAAAGAATGTGATGAGGTACTCGAAAGGTACGATAGAGTTTGGTCTATACTATGTTGGAGATCTTGACTATAGATTGTATCGTTATACAGATGAAGATTGGGCATGGAAGTGACTTAGATAGGAAGAACACCTCAGGTGGATGTTATTATCTGGGATCTGCCATGATCTCATGGTTTAGCAAGAATAAGTCTAGTGTTGCTCTTAGCACAGCTGAAGCAGAGTATATAACAACTTGTTCAGCCAGTTGTTAAGCCATATGGATTCAAAAATTGATGTTAGGTCTATTTGACTTGGATTTGGATACCACTGTGATTCTATGTGACAACCAGAGTTGTATAAAGATGACAAAGAACCCAGTGTTCCATGACAAGTAAGAGCACATAGAAATCTGGTATTTTTACATACGAGATATGGTATAGAAGGGAGTTATAAAGCTCCAGTATGTGAGCACCGATGAAAAAGTTGTTGATGTGTTGACTAATCCTTTGTCTTGAGTAAAGTTTGAGTACTTCCGTGACAAGCTTGGTGTGGTTATAAAGGACCTTCCTCAAAAGGGGGGGCATTGATGATGATGATGTTGTAGTCGGATTGTATCATCCATGGACATTAGTCCTAAAGTGATCCATAGAATTTTGTCTCTGTGATGTAATTGGGATTGTATCATCCCTAGAAATTAGTTCTAAAGTGATATGCAAACTTTTGTCTTCGTGATTTGGTTGGGATTGTATCATCCCTGAACATTAGTCCTAAAGTGATTTGCATACTTTTTTTCTCTGTGATGTGGTTAGGATTGTATCATCCCTGGACATTAGTCCTAAAGTGATATGCAGACTTTTGTCTCTGTGATGTGGTTAGGATTGTATCATCCCTGGACATTAGTCCTAAAGTGATCCTCAGGATTTTGTCTCAGTGATGTGGTTAGGATTGCATCATGCTTGGACTTGTGTTCTAAAGTGAGAGGGATCAATCATCCCGTAATTGGGTCATTTGTGTTACAGGTTATGTTTCTATAGATAATGTTGTTGCTAATCGAAATATCAAGTGTTGTTGTAGACAATCGAGTGTTGCAGAAGATGAAGATCAAAGTTGAAGACTCAGTGTTGTAGAAGATGATGCTCTAGTACTGAAGATATTGAAGATGTTCCAGTAACAGTTCCAGTTACTGATGTTGTTTAAAAAAACGCCAATTATTTATAGATGTATCGCCTTAGTGTTGTTGATGATGCTCTCTCTCCTACTCCTACAGTTGATGTAGTTGAATCTTGATGTCGGCAGAATACCCTTCTTGTTAAGCGAGAGTGTTGAAATATTGCAACTTCGAAGAATATTCTATTATATTTTATTATTGTAATTCATTTGAAGATTTTTTATTCCTCTATTGGGATGTCATTATTCTATTTCGTGATCATGGAGTCATGAGGTAAAACCTCCCTTGTAAGTCGGGTTGATAGAATCCTCCATAAAGTAATATTGTATTGTTTTGAGTCTTCTTAGGCAAGTCTACCCAGTTAAGTATGTTAGGGCCAAACTAGTTAGTGAGAAATTCAAGTGGAAGATAAACTATAAATACGAGTAATGTGCTCTGATTTGGACACACACACACACACACACTTGTGTAATTCGCATAGGAGAGAGAGATCTGCAAGGAGAAGGAGCACTTGTTTGGGGTTTTGTCTTTGTACTTTTTATCAGCTATATTGAGAAATTTTTGTTGGGTTTTCTTCCCCTAGATGGTTTCCCAAGATAAATCTGTGTCTATCTGTTGATTGTGTTTCTTTCAGTGATCCTTTATATGCTATTGTTGTGAAATTGAATTGAATACTAATGTTATCTATCTTAGCATATTGAATCTAAACATTTCTCAAATGGGTTTACACATTAAATGTTGTCTATGTGTATATTTGATGAATGTGCTTATGTCAAATGAATGTATGTTGTGAATAAATGTATGTGCATTTGCTTATGAATGTATCTTTATATGCATATGTCGCACTGTTGTTAGCTGGAATCGCTAATAAGGAATTATATTAACTATTGTAATCTCTATCGATAGATAAGTAGTGTAATATCTTGAATGCACACAATAAGAGTAAGTAATATAACCACCAACTTCGGTCGAGCAAGGAAGTAAGGTGCCAATGAAGTAATGTGTGTTAGAATTCATAAGGTACATTTCTATCTAAAAGAGTCACATTGTCATCAAATACATAACACCATGACGAAAATCTAGCTGAAGTTAGCTTTAGTCCTTAAATCATTGCACGATGATTGAAATCTAGTGTGTTAGCTTTCATAATGTAGTTTCCATCTAACACAACCAGGTTGTCATCAATCACAATGCACCATGATGGAAATCTAGTTGTTGTTAGCTTTCATAAGTTGGTTTTCCATCTAACACAACCACATTATCATCAAATACATTACACCATGATGGAAATCTAGTTGGAGTTAGATTTGCTCCTAACAACATAGCCAGATTAGTTTTCTATCTAACACAGTCACATTGTCACATTGCACCGTGATGGAAATCTAGCTGGAGTTAGCTTTCGACCTTAAATCGTTGCACGGTGAATGAAATATAATGTGTGTTCGCTTTCATAATGTAGTTTTCCATTTAACATAGCCAAATTGTCATCAATCAAAATGCACTATGTTGAAAATCTTGCTAGAGTTAGCTTTTGTTCTTAAAATGTTGCAATGTACGTTAACTTTCGTAAGGTAGTTTTTCATCTAACACAGCCACATTGCCATCAAATACATTACATCATGATGCAAATCTACCTGGAGTTAGCTTTTCTTCTAACAACATAACACGATGAGTGAAAGCTAATGTGTGTTAACTTCCATAAGTTAGTTTTTCATCTAACACAACCACATCGTCATCGATCTCATTGCTCCGTGATGGAATTATAGTTGGAGTTACCTTTCGTCCTTAAATCATTGCACGATGAGTGAAACGTAATCTGTGTTAGCTTTCATAACGTAGTTTTTCATCTAGCACAATCACATTGTCATCAATCATAATGCACCATGATTAAAATGTAGCTAGAGTTAGCTTTCATTTTTAAAACATTGCACGATGAGTAAAGTTGATGTATGTTAGCTTGCATTAAGTAGTTTTTCATCTAACACAACCACATTGTCATCAAATACATTACACCATGATGGAAATCTAGCTGGAGTTATCTTTTCTTTTAACAACATGGCACGATGAGTGAAAGCTAATATGTGTTATCTCTCATAAGGTAGTTTTCCATGTAACACAACCACGTTGTCATCAAACACATTGCATCGTGTTGGAAATCTAGCCGGAGTTAACTTTCGTCCTTAAATCATTACACAGTGAGAGAAATCTAATGTGTGTTAGCATTCATAATGCAGTTTTTCATCTAGCACAACCACATTGTCATCAATCACAATGCACCAAGATGAAAATCTAGCTAGAGTTAGTTTTTCTTCTTAAAACATTGGACGGTGAGTAAACTAATGTATGTTAGCTTTCATAAGGTAGTTTTCCATCTAGCACAACCACATTGTTATCACATACAATACATCATGATGAAAACCTAGCTAGAGCTAGTTTTCATTCTAACAACATGGCACTATAAGGGAAAGCTTATGTAGTTTTCCATCTAGCACAACCACATTGTTATCACATACAATACATCATGATGAAAATCTAGCTAGAGCTAGTTTTCCTTCTAACAACATGGCACTATAAGGGAAAGCTTATGTGTGTTAGCTCATTACAACATGAGGGAAATCTAGCTGGAATTAGATTTTTTTTTAACATGGCACGATGAGATATAGCTAATGTGTATTAGCTTTCATAAGGTAGTTTTCCATGTAATACAACCCCATTGTCATCAATCACAGTGCGTTGTGTTGGAAATCTAGTTGAAGTTAGCTTTCATCCTTAAATCGTTGCATGGTGAGTGAAATCTAATGTGTGTAAGCTTTCATAGTGTAGTTTTCTATCTAACAAAGTCACATTGTCATAAATCACAATGCATCATGATAAAAATCTAGTTGGAGTTAGCTTTCATTCTTAAAACATTGCACAGTGTAACACAACACATCGTCATTGATCACATTGCACTGTGATGGAAATCTAGCTGGAGTTAGCTTTCGTCCTTAAATCATTGCACAGTGAGTGAAATCTAATGTGTTAGCTTTCATAATGTAGTTTTCCATCCAGCACAACCACATTATCATAAATCACAATGCACTATGATGAAAATCTAGCTAGAGTTAGCTTTCATTCTTAAAACATTGCATGGTCAATAAAACTAACGTATGTTAGCTTTCATAAGGTAATTTTTCATCTGACACAACCACATTGTTATCAAATACATTACACCATGATGGAAATCTAGTTGAAGTTAGCTTTCCTTCTAACAACATGGCACTATAAGGGAAAGCTTATGTGTGTTAGCTCATTACACCATGATGGAAATCTAGCTGGAGTTAGATTTCCTTTAAACAACATGGCATAATGAGTGAAAGCTAATGTGTGTTAGCTTTCATAAGGTAGTTTTCCATTTAGCACAACCACATTGTCATCAAGCACATTGCATCGTGTTGGAATTCTAGCTGGAGTTAACTTTCATCCTTAAATCGTTGCACAGTGAGTGAAATATAATGTGTGTAAACTTTCATAGTGTATTTTGTCATCTAGCACAACCACATTATCATCAATCACAATGCACCATGATGGAAATCTAGCTGGAGTTAGCTTTCGTTCTTAAAACATTACACGGTAAGTAAAGCTAATATCTATTAGCCTTCATAATGTAGTTTTTCATCTAACACAACCACATTGTTATCAAATACATTACACCATGATGAAAATCTAGTTGGAGTTAGCTTTCATTCTAACAACATGGCACTATAAAGGAAAGCTTATGTGTGTTAGTTCATTACACCATGATGAAAATCTAGCTGGAGTTAGCTTTCTTTTAACAACATGGCACGATAAGTGAAAGCTAATGTGTATTAGCTTTCATAAGGTAGTTTTCCATCTAACACAACCACATTGTCACATTGCACCATGATGGAAATCTAGCTGGAGTTAGCTTTCAACATTAAATCTTTACACATTGAGTGAAATCTAATGTGTGTTTACTTTCATAATGTAGTTTTCTATTTAACACAACCACACTGTCATCAATCAAAATGCACCATTTTGGAAATCTAGCTAGAGTTGGCTTTCGTTCTTAAAACGTTGCACGATGAGTAATAACTAATGTATGTTAGCTTTTGTAAGGTAGTTTTCCATCTAACACAGCGACATTGTCATCAAATACATTACACCATGATGCAAATCTAGCTGGAGTTAGTTTTCCTTCTAACAACATGGCACAATGAGTGAAAGATAATGTGTGTTAGCTTTCATAATGTAGTTTTTCATCTAACACAACACATCGCCATTGATCACATTGCACCGTGATGGAAATGAAGCTAGAGTTAGCTTTCGTCCTTAAATCATTGCACGATGAGTGAAATCTAATGTGTGTTAGATTTTATAATGTAGCTTTTCATCTAGCACAACCACATTGTCATCAATCACAATGCACAATGATGGAAATCTGGCTAAAGTTAGTTTTCGTTCTTAAAACATTGCAGGGTCAGTAAAGCTAAAGTATGTTAAATTTCATAAGGTAGTTTTCCATCTAACACAGCCACATTGTTATCAAATACATTACACCATGATAAAAATCTAGTTGGAGTTAAATTTCATTCCTTTCTAGGAGAGTACATTGTGTCCTCTACTATTATAGCCCAGTTGGAT
>LPNX011043070.1:13296-33776 GCA_001517045.1 Pseudotsuga menziesii | reverse complement strand
GACTCTATTGCAACTATTCCGATAGATCTCTGGTTTTCTCTGCCATGGTAGTCTTACATCAAATAACTTTGGGAAATGTCATGCCTAGATATAGGTTGCTCTAATCAAAAATATGAATTTCAAATCTACCGACTCCAAGGTCTAGTTAAAGGCTATTGAAGTGATCCAGTGTGGATGATTGATAAATTTCAAATATTAGACATGCACGATGCTGCTTTGATGGCAAGGAGCCCATAAGGAATTCATTCAAATTAAAAATTCTAGGCTTTAATATCAATCATTGCTTCAACCTAATAAATGATGCCAATCATGCCAAGACAATGCTGAACAATGGATGAATCAAGAAGCACCCATACCATGTCAGTGGTCAATTTCGATTAATTTACACTCCTATCAGGTGGTCACATTGCCTCTTGCTACCTGATAGAAGAGTGACAGCTAATTGAATGTAACCAACCTTGGTCTCTCATGGGTGATCTTTAATTGTGTTATGAAAGATCGCTGAGAGATTTCAATCTGTAGTATTCTCTAGTATTAACCTCTGTTATAACTTATAACTATTCTCGGATCTGTAGAAGTAGAAAGCAAGAAAGTGGAGTGACAGGTATGACAAAGTAGATCTCATACCTAGAGGAGTTAAATTACAGAAGACTTAAAAGGATGCCAAAAGAAAATATATAGAAGTAGGGAGGGACAAATGAGATTCAGAAAATAAGGACAAAAGGTACCAAACTCAGAGCTCAATGGAACTTAATAAAACTGAACCTCTTGACTTGTATATCACATCTCCTTATAGAGGTGTGCTGAAGTGGAGATCCCAAGTATGTCTGTTGCTTGTGTAATACGTTGTCTCCTAAGTTTTGATCTTCTGTCAATACTCAAGACAATGGAATTTCCATGAATCTTTAAAAGGTGGAAGTCAAAGAGTACATTTACAACTATCCATATCACCCCTTAAGAGGATGTTGTTTCATTTGGTTTGTGGATGATCCTTTTGGTCTTTGCTTTATTGGGCCTCACAGTGGCAACAGATCTAGTTTTAATGTCAATTGGTTATCAGCCCATTCTTTGCAGCATGTCTCCATAACAATGTAAGGCGTTCGAGTAAGGCATAACCCTCCTCATCAACAAGAACCAAGTTTACCTCACATGTGACCATCTGGAAATGCTGGAAGGTATATGCCTGACTTGCAGCTCAATTCTTCACATTCCAGAAGACTGTTTTCAGGTGATCAGTCTGCAGACACAGGCCCAGCAGGTGTAAGCACTAGTGCCCAACTGCGCCAGTCCAGTATGTTTCATGTGCCACCTGCTGGTATACAGAGGAGTTTGCATTCAGTTGGATGGAATGAAAGTTCTATGCCTAGACTTGGCAATGCTTCCAGCTCTAATGCTGGTGCAAGGGAGCGCTCATCTTCTCAGAAAGAAGAAGCTACTTCAATAAACATGATGATGGGTATTCCTAGCAATACCTGGTTTGCTGCAGGTTCAGAGAATGGGTTGAGTCACAGTGAGACATACATATAAACGCAATATGGTATTCATATCGATCCAGGTAATGGACTTAGAAAGCATGGTTTAAATTTAATAACTTTTAGTAGTGCTGAGTAATTTATACTTATGCAAAATGGTGATTGTGTTCAAATGTCATTGAAGGTGTAATGATTTATTCATTTAACTTGTGCCCATTTTCATTTTTCATTCATTTTGCTGCAGTTTGTAAAAGATGGGAGCTCTTGTATGGCATAAGGTGGTCAAGGAGCACCAAGGATGGCGGCTTATCACATGTATCTGGTTGCATGCTGGGGTCATTCATCTGCTTGCCAATATGTTTAGTCTCATATTTATAGGGATTCGCCTGGAGCAGGAGTTTGGTTTTGGTGAGTTTTATAAATTGTTACAGGCTTTCAGACAATTGCATATTAGTAATGTTTACCTAGAATCGGAATATCATATAGATACCCACTTGTTTTACAAGGCAAACTAAGGATCCAAAACCAACCAATGAAGTTTATTTATGTTCAAAACAAAAAGCACTGAAGTTCCTGACTTTTCAAAAACTGATTTCACTAGTCTAGTACTAAAAATATTAATAAATAGAAATGGTTATTTAATGAATACCCATTCATGGAAAATGAAGGATAATCATCAAACAAATCAATATGCTGGAGAGATTTTCAATTATGTTAAACTTACTAACCCACAGATTATTTTAAAAATTATGATGAACTTGACCACGGACACTTTTCAATAAATGGTCAACTTACTTGTCCACAAATATGTGCTTCACTGCACGAAATTTGGAGCATTCATCTTGCACATCCTCTTTAATATCCAAATCAAAATTAGGCTCAGTCTGCAATTTAGGAAATTGTTTATTAGTAGAAAACTATATAAGATGACAAAATCTCAAGATAATGACAATTAAAAAACAATCCAGTTAAACAGGTTGAGCTTGTACAAACCTCATTATTTGGATCAAACATATTTTTAAGTAACAGATAGTCACTTGGAGGAGCAATAGGATCCACAACTGGGGCAACAACTGCAGGTACAGGTAACCCCAAATAGCCAGGGATTGTAGTTGGACCAAGAGAAGGAACAATAGGTGCTACTGCAGAAGACATGCCAGGAACAGTAGGCCCTGGGAGGCTCAAAGAAGGATTAGCTAGGGGCACAGGGGCCACTGAACCAGCACCACTGCAATAAACCATGATAAAAGAAATATATCAAAAGATTATCCCAGCAAAACTGCTAAACAACTAATAACTGAAAATTGCCCCTAATGATACAAAGGATGCCAATGTTCTAAAATGTACACAACTCCGCTTATCCTCGCCCGACTGACCAAAACTGGAGTTGAAGTGCTCAATGATCCAGACATATTGTTATAAGCACATAACATTTAAAAATTATCAAGAAATCTGAAAATATATATATAACCCAACATACCTCGTAGCTATACCACTCCTGTCCAATTTTTGCATGAGAATAGCTCTAGAACGAGCATTAAGAGACTGCAACCGCAAAAGACGGCAATCAGATCACTAATCCTAACATAAAACTCTCCACAAAGGTGAGCAAAACAAAGAAATTTCAATTTAACAATTTTTGTAAACTTCCAATTTCACATATAAACTAACTATGAAGCATAGAAATGGTTTCATCAGTATTAAACAAAGAGGGAAAAGTCTTCTAACCCTCCCTTTGTATCTTTGCACTTATACCATTGTTGTACCTTTTGGGTTTTGGGGGATTTCTTTGGTCAGATTTAGAGATTCCTTTAGCTACACTTATGATGTACTATTTTCACTCTCTTTTTCTGTCAACCTATTGGCTCTTCTTTGTTCAATGGAAAAAAGACAAGCAATCTCACTATGTCCATAACCAGACATCGCCCTCTTTGACTCCACTCTACTTTGATGGAAAGAAGATGAGCAAGCTCGCTACTTTGTAATGGAGTATAAAACATTATCCAGCAACTTATATAATGTAATGCAGCCACATGAAGACTGGTAGGTATTAGCGTAGATCCATGTCAACACCATATCTTTCAAGCACTGATATGAATAAAAAGGGATGTTACAAAAATTGTTTTTTTTTTAAAACTAAACATGGTAATGCAATCCTCCCAATCTCCCAACGAGCCTTTTGGTGCTTTAAAGATGCCGTAGCTGTTGTTATTTTTCCAAACTTACAATGCACAGGGAAAGCCCCCGGGATCTTCTCCTCGTACCAAGGACAGTACCCAGGTCGACAACAAGGCTTGACACTATTACAACAATAGACTTCTTATGAACTCAACATGTCACTAACAAGAATAGAACCTAGGTGGGGAAGATAACACTCCATTTCCATAATCACTCGAGCTAGAACCAATTAACATGTAATGCCTGTTGGCTGCACATGCTCCATCTGCAAACCATATGAATGGCACGATACTCAAACATCAGAATCAGAATAGGCGGGATGGATCAGGCACAATCTTGGCCCAATGCCTAATTTCTCGGTACAACTTAAGGGGTAAATTGTCTGAGCTCTCGGTACAGCTTAAGGGGTAAATTGTCTGAGTTTGCTACTTAACAATCACACCAAATTGTTCAATTGAAAACAACATGCTCAGAAGCAATTAAACTAGGAAAAAGAAACATAGTATTATGTATATGGAACCTAGTGTCAGTAAAGGGAATGGTGTATCAAACTAAACACAGGATTATTCCAAATTTTCTGTATAAAGTAGGCAACCAGAAAAGTCAGGAACTCCAGTGCTTTTTGTTTTGAACATAAATAAACTTCATTGGTTGGTTTTGGATCCTTAGTTTGCCTTGTAAAACCGACTGTTTTGAAAAACCTCTTTAGGTCGGGTAATATTAAATAACAACCATATTATCAAAGTCCCACAAACCTACCTACCCACCAAATCAAGGACTTGGACATCTTCATTGTGAGAAGGCACAGTTCTCAAAATAAACCTTATGAATGCTCTGTTAGTAGACCCCATGTTATGACAGCATTAAAGTAGAAGTCAGCACGTGATGCAACAAGGATGTCCACCTTAAGCCAACTGTGATCCATGCTTTTCCTATTGAACATAACATACCTCTAACAGGCTTCAAAGTATCATCCACTAATATTCATCATTGCTTTATGTTCATCTTTTTGTTGTGATTCAGCACAAGAGTTGCTAATTGAGGCACATAGTGTCCTGCGATATTACAGCAAACCAACATGGGTAGTCTTCAACAAAATTACATCAATCAACATGGATAGCCTTACACAGTTTAAATGAACAAGTGGGAACAGTGGGTCATACCTCCATAACTTTGCCCTGTTATGTAAAAGTCTACACCTCTGTACTCTGGAAATTTCTCAAACCAATTCAAGAAGAAATCTATGTTGTCTTGAGCTGCATTATATGGCACTTCTTTCTCAGTTTTAATCTTATTCAATATTGCCAAGAAACTACAGTCCCATGATCAATCTTAAGGATATATTCAGTTGCAGCAATCTGAAAGAAATATGGAAAATAATATACCAGTCATTGCATCATCATAATATAGGTAGTCTGAACTACTGTAGGAATAAGAAAATCCAACACCAATTGGGCTCTCTAGATATAGCATGTTTGTTTCTGTCATGGCTCTGCATCAGATGTTTGCCAACATGTCCAAGAATGCTCAATCCGTAGCTTCAAATGCAAGAATGTCTGTGGATTTAGTGATCAAAGAGAACAAAGAAGGAGACTCTGTCCATCAAGCTCTAGTGGATGTGGACATGATCGGATGCAACCAGGAAGCCCAGCCCTCTCCTCAAGAGCAAGATGAAGCATACGGTAGGCATATTTTTTAAAACAAACTTTCAATTGTTATGTAATGCAAAATATATTTAGTATTGGGAGTTTTTTACACTCTTTAAACAAACAAAAGATAGTTAATCCTCTGTGAAGGACAGAAAAGGTTTTTGAGTAGTTTTACAGAAAAAAAAATTTGGACAATTTTTTAGGATAAGACTGAAATTTTTCCCTTCTTTTGTCTGTAATATTACGCTGACCAAGGATGTGGATTTTTTCGCTCCAAGAAATTTTTTCAAACTTCAAGATTTGATCAACGTGATTCGGCTTGGCTCTCTGGTTTTGCTGTGTCTGGATTCCCTCTTTGGAGTCTGGTACATCCCCTGCATCAGCGTGTTGCTGCCAGTCTAGAATCTGCCCTCTGCCATGCGCTCATTGTGAAGAGTTTCATGGTTTCAGGTGGTCTTTGCATCTTCACAAAGATCTTCCTTCTCTGTGAAGTAGGGCCTATGTGGAGGAGTTTGAAGATTTCTTTCCCTTGCTTCAAGAATATCTACAAGACTTCATTGCAGGATCCAATACAGATCGATGTCGAATGTCAGGTAGTGAATATTCAGTGAACAACCAGTAGTACCAACAGATCAGGACGAGAGTTCAAATCTTCTTGGAGCAAATGAATGGACAAGTTTCTTCGAGCAATTCGAGGTTTTATGGATCGTGGATGAAGTTTTGTTCGTTGTAAGTAGTTTTTTAAGGTTGTGGCCACGGGTTTCTTTCTGATTGACAGGTTTTGGGGTGGTTCGGTGGGGAGTTATGGAGGAGGAGGTGGATTACACTTCGGATGGGGTCAATGAAAGTGATATTTTTGTTGCAGGAGGTTTTTCTGGTGCTTTGGGTTGGCAGGGGAAGCTGTCTGGTTCTCTGCTGTCAGGGAGGGGGCCAGGGGTCTACTCTGGGCCCGTGGATAATGTGGGGTTGGCAGGGGCGGATTTAGCTCTCTTCAAGACATCTGAGGGTTTGGGTGTAGACCGGCTCGACCTCGCTAGACTTCTCGGGCATACTCTTTCCCCTCAGAATGGGTTCTTTGCAAACTTTCCTGTAACTTCTTCGGTGCTCCCAGTAGAGGGTCTTTCCCCTTTTCTTGGAGATGGAATAAAGCATCAGGGTTTGGAGGGAGATTTTGGTTCTTTCTCGGTGGGGGATTTGGTAGTGTCGGAAGCTGGTCGGGGGCCTGACATCGCTCTGGGTTCTGGAGGTAGGGTTCATGCGGCCATTTCTTCCAGTGGTCAGGCGGTGGATTTTCTGGGCAGTCATGATTTGTCTCTTGAGACCAAATCTTTTTTAGCCCCCAAGAAAGGGGGGTCAGTGAAGGAGGGATCTCAAAAAGGTCCAAAGGTTGTTAAAGAGAGGAAGCGTAGGGACAAGCTGGTGCTGGGGGTTGATGTATCGATGGAAGAGGCAGAGGATTTGTCCTTGACAACAGTGGTTGGGCATGTCCATGGCAAACAATTTGGTCGTGGTTTTCTCCGGAGGTGGGCGGCTGAGCAGTGGAAACATTTGCTGGATACAGTGCCTGAAGTTCGGGTATTGACAAAAGGGTGGTTTTCTTTCATCATGCACAGCAAAGGGGAGGTTGATGCTGTCTTGGGGAGGCAGTGGTCTATGCATGGGGTTCCTAATGTTTTGAAAAGTTGGACACCTTTTTTTGATTAAAAAACGGAAAAGATTAATAAGGAGCCTCTGTGGGTAAAACTCCCAGGTTTTCCCATGCACTTATGGAATGAGAATCGATTTGCTGCAATTGGGAATTTTCTGGGTGAATATGTATGTGTTGATTTATCCTTTCTGGAGACTGGTAAGTTTACGGTGACCAAAATCATGGTAAAGATTGATCTGCGCCTAGGACTCTCTTCTGAGATAAATGTTCAGTCTAAGGATGGGGATTTTGTACAAATTCTCGACTATGTGGGTGTTTCGTTTAGGTGTCACCGTTGTCATTCATGTGGACATTTGGTGGCCAGTTGTCCGCTTCCCTTTAGGGCCAGCAAATTTCTGATTGAAGAAGATATAGATGGGTTAGATGCTACTAAGGAGGTGGGGGTTACTGTTGTTGTGGGGGCAAGGAAAATTGGGCCATTGGTTGGTTGGGTGATGGACACAGCACCAGTGGTACAAGCTGCTTCTAGAGAACTCCTTTCTTCATCAGTCCAGACTTCGCACGAGGTGGACAAAGGATTGAAGGTCCCTGGGGGATCGTTAGCTGACAGTTTGGGGGCAGGGGTTAGTGCTTTGGATTCTCCAATTCAGGATGGCTCTAGGAAGTCTTCAGTGTAGGCGAATATTCGAGGGGATCCATCTTCGCAACCCTTGGCCAGCCAGGCTTTTCTCTGTCCGGTTGTTCCTTGTCCGTTGCCGTCGACTGATAGTGTTTTCTCCCCTTCCATTGTTTCTACAAATATCTCTACCAGCTCTGAGGGAAGAAGTATCAGATATGCCCTTAGAAGTAGGGAGATATCAGTAGGGGGGTCGGGGGGGGAAGGTCTTCCTGAGTTGTCCATGCGTGTGGTGGGTAAAGGCCGTGGCAGAAAATCTCTTTTGTCCAAAGCACAAGATCGGGCAAAGGTGGATTTAGGGATGGGGACACAGTCTTCAATTGAATGGGCACTTAGAGCAGTGAAGGCCCAAGCAGAGTCTCCCAAATGAAAGTTATGTCCTTTAATTGTCGGGGGTTGGCGAGTCCCCTCAAAAAATCATCTCTTCGAAGGCTGGTGGAGTTAAATAAGCCAGATGTAATTCTGTTACAAGAAACTTTGGGGCGTAGTGAGGAGGTTGTTAGAGTATTAGAAACTTTGCTTCCTGGTTGGAAGTTTGTGGCTGTGGATGCAAGGGGACGCTCTGGAGGACTGGCCTCGGGGTGGAAGGTTCAAAGTTGTAGGTGTGACTGTTCTTGAGGAATATCCTCTGGTGTGGAGTTGGTAGTGTGGGACGCCAAGATTGGGAAGACTCTCACGATTCTTAACATCGATGGGCCATATTTGAATAGAGCTAGCTTTTGGGACTCTTTGTTCAATTTGGACCTTTTTGACATCACTGATGTAATATTGGGGGGATACTTTAATCTTACACTGGGAGCCTCTGAGGTCTGGGGGCCTAGAGCTACTCCGGATGTTTTGGCCAACTTTTTCATTCAAGCTTTTGCGAGGAAGGATATTCTGGACATACTTCCGCCAAAGATTGTCCCTACCTGGAGAAATAAGAGAGCAGGGGATCAAAGGGTAGCTAAGAGATTGGATAGATTCTTGGTGGCTGAATCGTTGGCTCTTGGGGTGGATCTTGTTCGGCAGTGGGTGGGGACAGGAGGGATTTCTGATCATTGTCCCATTTTTTTGGAATTACGGGGTCGTTGGAGGAAGCCCCCAAGTCCATTCAAATTCAACTCCTACTGGTTGAAGGAAGAGGGTTTTCAAGCTTTGGTTAAGGAGATGTGGACTCCTCGTCCACAAAACTCTCTGGAGCATGCGGGGGTACCTTTTTACCAAAATTTGAAATGCATAAAGGAGGATACTATTTCTTGGGCTCATGCTAAGAGGGTGAATGATGAAAAGATTTTGAGGGACTGTGAGTTGGCTATTGACAGGTTGCTTCACAGTCTGGGGATGGGGTTTTTGGATGATCAGACTAAGGATGAACTCCTTACTTTGGAAAAGAAGCGGAATGTGATTCTCTGTGAGCGAGAAGAATTATGGAGATTGAAGAGCAAAGCAATCTGGCTTCAGTGTGGAGATGAGAATACAAAAAAAATTCAAGCATATGCTAAGGGGAGAAAATTTTCCAATTCTATTTGGGAGTTGTCTTCGGCAGAAGGGGAATAGGTGTCCAGTTTCGATGGGCTGGCTGATATGGGTGTGAGATATTTTGGGGATTTATTCACTGCACAACTTGGAGCTTCTATTGCTGAGGTCATTCAGGTAGCACAGCTTTTTCCCCGCTTTGTGGATGAAGAGGAAAACAGGATGTTGATGGGGGAAGTTTCGGTGGAGGAGCTGTCTCTGGTGCTTCACTCGTTTCAAAAAGATAAAAGTCCGGGGCCTGATGGATGGCCTGTTGAATTCTTCCTGGGTTTCTTTGATTTCTTCGGTAAGGAGCTTGTTTCAATTGTTGAGGAATCTCGTAAGGCTGGGTTTATCCATGGACCGCTCAATTCTACTTTTATTGCTCTTATTCCAAAAAAGGATAAACCTGCAAGTTTTGAGGATTTCAGGCCCATCTCACTTTGCAATTGTATATATAAGATCATCTCTAAGGTAATTGCAAAGAGACTCAAATCTGTATTGTCCCAACATATTTCTAGTGAGCAATTTGGGTTTCTGGAGGGACGTCAAATACATGAGGCCATTGGAGTTGCTCAGGAAGGCCTACATACTTTGAAAGTTCAGAAACAGAAAGGAGCTGTGATCAAGATTGATCTCTCAAAGGCTTACGATCGGGTCAGTTGGCTTTACCTTAGGATGTTGCTTACACACGTGGGCTTATGTTATGAATTTGTCAGATGGATTATGGCTTGCATCAGTACGGTGAGTTTTGCAGTACTCATTAATGGAGCTGCTAGCCCTTTTTTCCAAGCGGGTCGGGGTCTTCGACAAGGGTGTCCTCGTTCTCCCCTTTTGTTTCTTCTTGTAGCTGAAGGTCTCAGTCGCTTTATTTTGGCTTCAAAAGCGGAAGGGACTTTTCGTGGCATTTCCATTTCCCAGGTTTTGTATATTACGCACCTTCTTTTTGTTGACGATATTATGATTTTCACCTCTGTTGCCAGGAAACGTGGGTATGGGTACGGGTACGGGTACGGCACTTTTTGAAACAGGGTACTTCGGTACGTCGAGGGTAATATATATATATATATATAATATATATTAAAAATAAAACTGAAACATGTCACAGTCACATGACTCACATGATACATCATGATCCAATGATCCATAGTACCATACATGCACATTGCATATTCACTTTCAGATTTCGTAAAACATCTCCTTAAGAAAAAAATGTAAAACCATTACTTTTGCTTCCAAAGCAAAGGGGCAATGCATCTCTTCTAATTTAAAAATTTCTCGCTCAAATTAAGTTGGATAGAGGTTCGATATTTATCTGGATGTTGCATCTTATTCTTTTAATATATCATCTTCTCAACTATTTAGGTGAAATTACTAAATTAGACATTATTTTTCGCTCCATCTCTATTTCTGTACAAATTACGGTTTTATTATATATACCTCTGTATATATTAAAAGTTAAAACGATTTTACTATAAGATGTCTTATTTGTGCACGATTTTATTATAATATATACAGAGATATATTATTATTAACTTTTAGTAAAAAGTTAAGACTCTAAGTTTTTACTATAAGACTCTAAACTCAGGCCAAGTCTCATTCATCATTTCTGCCGCTAGTTCCCAACAAACTACCCCATCATCTCCAATGACTGCGAGCAGAAGAAAAGTTCAACAAAATCAGCACACCAGTCAATGATGGTTTGCACATGGCGAGCTAGCTCCTGGATGCAAGTTGTCAGGTCTTCTTCCATTTCTCTAACCTCACTTCGAATTCCTAGCAGAGCATTCGTTATGACTGCTAGGTGACGGGCTCTCCCTCCATTGTACAGTGAGAACTCGAAACCCCTTACACATGGATATGATTCTTAATTAAATTCAAAAGTAATTCAATAATAAATACCTTCTTCAAAAACTGCCAGTCGCCTACTATGTCCTTTTGGTGGAGAAGAATGAGTTCTCAGTTTCCACTGCTGAAGGGTGCTACTGTCCACTGCTGAACAATGAAGATGGAGTCTGGACTGTCCATCGATATCTCACTGTCCGTTGTGCACAATGAATAAGTTACGGTTTGAGGGTTTTTACCAACGCTAAACACGATTTTCATTTTAATTTTTATCACAGCCGTACCACCGACATACCCAAAATCGGGGTACGCCGTACCATTTTGTGAAAACGTACCATATTTTTTTTATCACGTACCCGGTACGGCAGCACTGTTCACGGGTACGTGAGGGTATGTACCATTGCCGTACCCAAGTACCCGGTACATGTACCCGACCCCTCGGTACGCGTACCCATGCAACACAGATTTTCACTAATGGGTCGAGACAGGATATTGATAAGGTGTCTGAAGGACTAACCCTTGTACAAGCTGTTGTGGGCATGGTTGTAAATATTGAAAAATCCACTATATCATGCTCGAATTTATCTGAGCAGGAGTCACACAGAATTGCTCTTTGTTTGCCTTTTAGAATGATGGATTTGGATGCTGGGATAAAGTATTTGGGGTTTTTCTTAAAACCGAACTCTTACCTGAAGGCAGATTGGCACTGGTTATTGACAAAATTGGAAAAAAGACTTCAAAGCTGGAGTCAAAAATGGCTCTCTCGGGCTAGGAGACTGGTACTGGTAAAATCAGTTTTGGAAGCGATACCCGTCTACTGGATGTCTCTTGCATGGCTACCTAAGGGGATCCTAGAACAGATTCGCAGGCTGTGTTTTGATTTTCTATGGAGAGGTAAGAGTGATCATAGGGCTCTGGTGTGGGTGAGGTGGGAGAAAATTGTTGTTCCAAAAGCTTTGGGAGGGTGGGGGTTAAAAAATATTTTCCTTTTTGCAAAGGCATTAGGAGCAAAAGTCTCATGGAGACTTATACATACACAGAGTCTCTGGACTCGAGTGGTGTATCATAAATATATTGCTCCTTTGACTCTCATTGAGTGGATTCGGATGGTGGACAAATCTCGAACAAATTGCTCAGTGGTCTGGAAAGCGGTGGTAAAGCATTTTGATTTGGTTGGCTCTGGTTTGGTGTGGAGAATTGGTAATGGGCGAATGGTTCGTATTGGGATTGATCCTTGGGTAGGTTGCGGGGGGGATCGTGTCCTTCCTGAGGAGCTGAGGTTACACTTGGTAGCAAGAGGGTGTCTTTTTATTACTGATATTGAGGATCAGGAAAATTCTTCGTTATGGCATCAAGGCTGGATCAGTGCTCAGAGACTTGAGATTCATGATGATCTGCTGGAGGCCTGGGGAGGATATATTAGGCAGTTAAGGGTTTCAAATGTCAGATTGACTAACCGGGATGATGAATTGGTTTGGGACTATCATCCTTCAGGGTGTTATACTCCTAAAAATGGTTATATTCAGCTCAATGTGATGGCTTATAACCGAGAATTGGTTTGGTGGTGGAAACAACTATGGAAGCTAAAATGTCTGGGTAAGGCCAAATTACTCTTCTGGGCTATTTTGGAAAATAAGGCTCCGACATGGGACATCTTGCAAAAGAGATTTCTTGAAGGCCCTGGCTTTTGTGCGCTGTGTCGGAAGGCTGAGGAAACAACTCATCATCTCTTTGTTCAATGTGTTTATTCTCAATCTATATGGACTGAGGTGGGTAAGCAGATGGGTTTCAGCGGGGGGTGGCAGGGAGATACTGTTCTCCAAGATTTTCATCGATGGTGGTCGGGCCTTAACTCTCTCCGAGCTATTCCTTGTATTTTTGCTTGGGGGATTTGGTTCACTCGCAACAAGATTATTTTTCAGGACTGTTGAATCCCGATGGAATCTGTTGTGGCTCAAATCGTTGCAATTATTCAACATTTCAGGGAACCTGAGAAGCCTCTCAAGCATAGGCCTGTGCGGGAGGAACAGATTGACAAAGCTATCCCTTGGGGCTTCTTTGATGGAGCCTCTCAAGATCGGCAATTGATTTGTGGTGGGGGGGGAGTACTTTTCAAATCTGAGTCTCATTATTTTCATTTCTCGGCTGGTTTTGGGAGGGGGACAAACAACTATGCTAAATTAATGACACTCAGGCTTCTGCTTTTATTTGCTTTAGAACAGGGTTGTTTGTCTTTACAGGTCTTTGGTGACTCTATGCTAGTTATTGAATGGGCAAAAGAGACTGTACAGTGACATGTGATGATACTTTTACCTATTCTAGAGGAGGTGTTCCGCATTAAACAACAGTTTAATCATATTTCTTTTACACATGTTTATAGGGAACAGAATGGGGTGGCTGATCAGCTATCAAAGGAAGCGACGCAGTGTCATTTAGACTTTGGAATCTGGAGGATAACTGTTCACTCTCTAGAGGGTACATACAGCTATTATCATCGGCCGTTTCATGAAGCAGTTTTGCATCAGCATTGAGCTTTGACTCATAATTTTGTGACCTGTGATATTTCTACTCTGATTTGGGTTGTGTTACCCATATTTTTTGGTATCTAGCTGATATGCTTGTATCACGGATCAAATCGTGATGTAATGAACCAAATAACATCAGACGGAAGCCTGGCAGTGGCTTTTCGGATGAGGGAGTTGTTTTTGGCTTGCGGTCATGGGATTCTCTGAAGAGTCCGATATCAGCGTTTGGCTGGCGAAGATGACTTTGCCTGTCTATTCTCTGGTTGTGACATGTCATATTCATTGATTTGGGTTATACCCATATATTCTGTGATGTATCTAGCTGAATTTTTCTGCTATTACAGTCTGGGACAGTTTTGTAAATTTTGACAATATGAGACAGCAAATATGTGACAATGTAGGGACCCTAGTGATTCTCTTACATGTGTAGATGTAATTTTGTTCCACTTTGAAATGAAATTACGAATTTTTCTGAGGAAAAAAAAATTACGCTGACCAGTGAGGCTGCAACACTTTTATAATACAAATCTATAACTATTTCTGCCACAAAAAAAAATAAAAATAAAAAAAATTACCACTGTTAAAGGATTCATAATTATGGCCGTGTAAATATATGCTCATCATGTTAAGGACTAAAAAAAATACTTGCATCATATGATCCATCCCGGCTATGCTTTGAGGATGAAACATATGACTAGAAGAGTCTTTATATTCTAAATTACATTAAAATAAAAATACAATAGGTAGATTACAAAGACACCTTACATGTCACAAATCATCCAGAAAACCATTAACCAAGGTTGAAACCTAGTTGAACATCCATTGCAATCATTTACTTATAATATATAGCATTCATCCTTCTAAAGTCTAATTCTTTGGCAAATTGTCGGAATTGCCTACTCCAAGCACATACAAACAGCACAGAAACAATAGAGTGCACTTCACTTGGGCAAGAGACAGGTAGTATCTTACATGTTAGGACTCAGGATTGAAGGAAAAACTAGCACAAAAACAATAGGGCACACTTCACTTGCACATGTGATAAGTGACATCTTTTATGTTAAGATTGAAGTAAGAATTAGCTCTACAATTGTGTAAACGGGGAATGAAGCTGAAAGGCCATTAAAGTAATTACGCCTTCAATTGTAATGATCTTGAATTTAGAGTTAAAAATATCTTTTTGAAGATGGATACAAGCAGAAAAAGTTTGATCATTTACATTCACTTTTTACATCTATTTCTTGTCTACAATTTCAGACAATGTAAGGTATACTTCACATACGACTATTATAATTTCCTACAGTTTCAGAACATGAAGAGCAACTTCTCCTCTAATGCCTGCTAAGCCCCCAGACCATTGCCTACTTGAAAAAATAGCAAATAGACACCTGCCCCTGGAGGACAACTTTTCCAGATCTTATGCATCTCCATGAAGTTATTCACCATATTCTTGTGATAATTCCTCAATGAATGATAATGCAGCTTCTGCTGCAAATACATCGATCCTTCCATGTAATGGGACACTTTAGGGGGGCATAACCCACCTTTCAGCCTATAAAAGAGCTCTGCCATGGGACTGATAAAATTCAATGTTTCTCCTCCAAGTAGTTGCTTCAGAGTTAGGTTGAAAGTTTGCTGGTCCATGTCAGGAAGGTATGCCGCAAGATTGTACCTATCCTCCTCTGTCAAACAAGAATTCCAGTTGTCCAAAGACAAAATCTGCTTCAAGTCTGGCAAATCAAAGAGTTCATAGGGAACTGAACATGTCTGATCTCCAACCATACATAACTCGGCCCTGACCTCTGCAATATATGAGTCTTCTGTAGTGTCAGATTCTTCTTCAGCATCCTCTTGGTATGGATGGATCCGAAGCTCATCATCAGTGGATGAACTCCACTGTATTTTAGACTGGCTGTGATTCCTAGAAGCTTTGAAAATGGCCATTTGAATCTAGAAAATCATTAATAAAAAGAACACAGAAAAAATGAGGAATACCAAAATTTATGAGGTTTAGGGCCTTTGTGAGGTTTAGGAATAAACAACGAGGATGTAGGCCCTAAAATATTCATCTTTATGTCTAGTGGACATGCACATGGTTCTATATCACCTCACATGTCTTGTAAATGGAATCTTTCGCTTTCAACTAGGATATGGGTGCCATTACAATGATTTTAGCATAGATTATGGGTTTTGGTTCCTTAACCATGTTGCACAAACTAAATCCATGGTATTTGCTATTATGCACGAAAGTAATCTTTTAGGGCTAATGCACCGAGAATGGGGCTCTAAATTGTCTTCGTAATTATCTTTCTATGCATAGGTTTAGAGGTTTGGAGGTAATATTGGTTGAGGATCAGGAATAAGGGATATGATTTCATAATGTTTAATAAAACAAAGATACCTTTGAAGTGACAACTATGATATAGGCTCCTCATCGGAGTTGCAACCACCTAGTGTAGTTCCCTACTGAAATAGATTGGACCTCTAATCCACACTGTTTTAGGATGCTACCCCTCATTAATGGCTAGACAAAATCTATGTGTTTGGATACTACCCGTAAGAGGATCAATGGATAAAAATGGATAGATATAATAGCTACCTAGTACAATTGCCTTTTGAAATAGAGTGGTTTTGGTTCACACTGTTTCGGGTTGCTACCCCTCATCAATGGTAGGAAAATGTCTACATGTTTAAATACTACCTGTAAGAGGATTAAGGGTAAACTTGGATTACAAATTAGTACAACCCCAAATCTGGAGCACACTTGCATCCTCAAACAACTAATTGATATAAAACTGCAAATTCAGAGAATTAATCTAACTTACAGGAAACCATTAAGTATTACAGGAATTCATCGAGCATTACCAGAATTTATATTGAAAGGAATTTGATGGCACAACGTCAGATTCCTGAATCTTTTGTATGAAAATACCCTGGTTTATAAATGCACACTCTGTTCTGGAACAACGACTTCAAACGAATCCCTAATCAATAGAACTCTGGGTACATCGCACCACCAACACGATTATGTGTAACTTCAACCGTAATCTGGATAAATTCCATAGATCGATTCAATGTCCAGAGCTACCACGATTTGCAAGTGCTGAGACGAATGATTCTCTATCTCAGTTAGATTTTGAAATGCCATTCCTCAGTCATCAATGATTTGGTGTTCTCCTCAAGCTGTGATATTGGATCGCAGTTGCATTCTCCAAACGCTACACCTACGATCTGACCTAAGAATCTCCACAATCTAAAAAACAATCATTCATACATTAGTATCTTCCTCCTCTCTTCAGAAACCGGTTTATCATCGCTGCATCGAGCCCCTCCTCGAAGGATCAAGGCAGTCGGGTAGGCATATTGGGGGCAAAGGTTATGTTTTTTTTGTTTTTTGCATTTTCATTATATTTTATTTATTTTTGTTTATTTTATATATTTGTCTTTTATATGATTTTTTTTAAAAGACTAAACATTTTTCATTTTTTATTTTCTTAATTTTTCATTAAAGAGTACTTGAGTCACTGTCCTAAATTTTAGGAACCTACCATCAGGCACCTAGTTTCCATCAATGTATTATATATGTCCTTTAAAATGATATCCATGTTGATGCAATTGTAACTTTGGAATGTCTTTTAAAATGGTATCCATATTGATGTAATTGTAACTTCGGAATGTATTCATTCGTATATTTTATGTATTGTACCTTGATGTTTATTCCGGGATGTGTCTGTAATGTATTTGAGTCATGTCATGGCCCGATGTTCCTATCGGGAGGTTCTATAATGTAAAAAAGTCATGTCAAGTGAATATCCCATGGGGACGACTTTTCTTGAATATTCACATAGCTTACAGTAATTCACGGGATATTCATTTAGTGCAATTAATTTTATTTTTTATAATAATTAAATATGGATTATATTGATTATCAATATATGTCTATTTCAATGCGTATTGATCTTGAGAGGAAAGACCGTGTATATATAAACACAATTGTGAAATTTTACCACACTAACATTCTATTAATTTAATGCCATGAGAGCAAAAAAACATGTATCCATAAACACAATTATAATTTTGAATCATACTAACATTCAATCAATTTCACACCATAGAAGCAAAAAAGCATGTATATATAAATGCAATGATGATTGAGGGCTAAGGATGGACAAACTTTTGTTTATTTTCAAATGATCCATGGAGGGACATCAGATTCAGTCTTGTCCAATTGTTGTGGGCTTACCTAGTGAGACAAGACATGTCATAAAAAATTGTAAGTCCTCGAGGCATTGACCATTGGAGGTAGAGACTAGAAAACAGTGGTTAAATTCTTGATGGTGGTGGCATAGAGTGCTCTGAACGAGGACTTTATTACTCATCGCATCCCAAGCATGGTCCATCAGGTGGGGATGTCAGCTCACGGTTGGGGGTGTTAGGAGAGACATCTCAGTATCTAGTGATCATCTAGACAACTGCCCTTGAGATGTATTAGGGTTTGGGGAATTAACTCTTAGTAAAGTGGAACCATTGCATAACACAATATACAATTAATACTTATCTTTAATGGAAATCAGTCCAAGAAACTGGTTGTGTAGGAGAAACGTTCCACGTAACTGTAGGTATCACTCATTAATACCACCCCAAAGCTAGGTTATGAGGCCACCAAGGTGAAGGACACCTTCATGCTTTTCTCTACCAACCCAAAACCCATTTTCTTTCATTGCTTAGCCAAATGCTCATCCAAAGCTTCTACAAGAATCTCACTCAACCGTCATAGCCATGACACTCCTTCTAACTACCCCACACTATACAAGGAATGCATTTCCTTCACTAATCCATAGTTCCCACATGAAACCCAACCTTTACAATGCTTACTAGAGAGTGCAGTAAGAATCTGAGATATTGTGTGCCTTTCAAGCATTTTAGGTAGAATTGAATTATGGTTTCTCAATCCTTTCACCCAATCCTAGTAAGACAAAAGGAAGACTCGTTTCAAAGGTTCCATTTGTTGGTGAGGGAAGCAAAGCTAATGAGGATTGAATGGGCTCATCAAGAGATTTCCAACAATGCTTGAATGGGCTCAAACGGACATTGTATGAAGAAGTTATTGAATTCTGAAATTTTGTACAAACATACAAAAATCGTAGAGGGGTGCCATGTGGAATACCTAGAGACTACCACGTGGCAGTACAAATAGTATGACCAAATGATGTGGTGGCATCTCAAAATGACATGTGGCATGTATGGATGTATGGACAACTGATGTGTCACCAATCTCATTGTGAAACGCGATAGACTGTATGATCACATGGCAATTGTATGATGATGTGGTAGCTGACGTGGAAGATAGATGGATGATGATTGGGCAACTGACGTGGCAATACAATGTTGATGTGGTAGTATGATGTTGACATGGAAATACGACTGGTGACTGGATGATGACTGGGTGTTGAGGTGGTGGTTGAGTTGGTGGACACATGGCCACCACGTGGGCCAATCAATGGCAGCCACATGGCAGCGCAAATTAGCACAAATGGTCCTAATCCTTTTGGATCGAAGTGGGATTCAAACTCCAAACCTCTCAACTAACATCCAATCGACTTTACTAGCATGCCACAAGTATCACTTTTCATGTGATATAGGAAACGTTTATTTAAAGTTATTATGTTGCTATTTGGGTGAAAAACTGGGGATCCACGGGTTTGATCTTGTGACCTCCGCCTATACAACCAACGCACCTAGCTGTTGTACCGACGATATGACTTATTATAAAAAAAAACGAATCATATTATATTTAATTATTCAAATTTGGATGGATGTAAAATCCCAACATGCAAGGGATTTGAACAAACGACCTCCAGCGACATAATCCCATGTCTTTACCATTGCACCGGGGGGGGAGTTGTGCATTGCCAAAATGCAAATCCAGTCTATTTTACTGCAAGTATTTATACTGTGTAGAGGTCAAGACCAAAAGGATGTAGAGGACCCAACCCAAGGTATTTAGCCACCCTTGGGAGGCTTCTTGATTTGTTCATAAGCCTTATTAGCAACATTGAAGACAAATCCTACAATGTTGTGGTCATATTTTGCAGCTGGAGAATTGCATATCGGCATGAATTTCTTAAGTAATTCTTGTTCTGAAGTACAAAGGTGAAGGAAAGGAAGAATGTGGTGTTGAAGACATTTGTCATGCAGAGCTAGTGAAGGCATTGGATTGAAGGTGAAAGACCATTATTGATCTAACAAATATTTTGAAGTGCATTGGATCATTCACATAGTTAAGTGGGTCTTGATACATATCTCAAGATGGGTGAACTCCGTTAACAACCTCTTTTCCAATTTGTGTTTTGTGATATCCGACATTCTCACTTGTTTTAAGTAGAGGTAATTTGTAAGATTCACATTCATTAAAGACAATTTTGAGGTTTTTATTTATGTATTCAAAAATGAAGTGTCATCATGACAAGCCAACCACATGTATCAATAGATATATCTACCTTATACATGCATATTGCATTCACTAGCGAGGCCTTGGCCTTGAGCACCACACTAGGAATCTATACTTAGCATATTTACATCATATGATTAATTACATTTTGGGTGTTAAAAATTGGGGTATTACAGAGAACATAAAATTTAATGAGGCTATGGGATTGGCAAGTGCAACACTTGTTGGGAGGTTCCAAGGTAGGTGCATGGGGAACAATACCCCTAAAGAATGGATGAAGGATAATTGGAAGCCATTCATGGGTTGTTCTCCAATATGTTTCTCTTTGTCTCGAGGGTGGTTAGCAATGGTTATTTGGTATCTCAAAGTTGCAAAGAGGGTATTAAACCATCGTTCTAAGTGGGGTTTTCAACCTCTACTCCTAAAAAGGTGGACCCCAAATTTTTACATGAAAAATGAGAGACCGGAATGTGTCTCAATTTGGGTTAAATTTCGAAGCCTTCCATTGATATTCTAGCATGAAGAAGTATTCACGGAAA
>LPNX011043069.1:0-77507 GCA_001517045.1 Pseudotsuga menziesii | reverse complement strand
TTTTTTTTTTTTGGTTGTAAATTTATGTTTTTCGCGCAATATAGCGCATAAGATCGCTGCCAATTTCTCTTTTTCAACCCTGAAATTTCACTGTAAAACAGCTGAAAATTCCCCTGAAAAATAGCTGAATTTTCCTTTGTTCAATCGGGTCTCTCCCCCATTATTCTTCCACAGAATCGGCTCTCGGAACACTTTCTCTTCCGCAATGGCGGCTCTAGGAACACTTCCTCTTCCGCAACGGCAGCTCTCGAAACACTTTCTCTTCCGCAATGGAGGCTCTCGGAACACTTCCTCTTTCGCAACGGCGACTCTCAGAACACTTCCTCTTCTGCAACGGTGGCTCTTGGAACACTTTCTCTTCCGATTGGCGGCTGTTCCCTTGAAACAATTTTTAAACTTTTCTTGTGGCGTCGGCTGTCTTCCTGATCGGTCGGCTAGTGTCTTTGGCTTTCGCAATGGCGGAACGCCAAACCATTATTTCTTCTGATCGGCGTCGACAGTATTTCTCGTCGGAAGACTTAATGCTTTTTCTTTCGCAACGGCGAAACGCCAAATACTAACTTCTTCCGATCGGAACTTAGAACAATTTTAAACTTTCGGCTTCAATGGCCTTTCTGGTCGGAAGCCTTAGTGTTTTGGCTTCCGCAATGGCGGTGCAGGAAACCCCACCTTCTTCCGATCGACGACACAACCAAATCGGCGTCGGCGCTCATTCCCCATCGGCCGGATAATGACTTTGACTACTGCAACGGTGGAACACCAACGACAAACTCCTTCCGATGGCCGTGGATTTCTTAGAAAAAATTTACGTTTTTCTTGCGGTGTCGGAGGTCTTTATCATCGAAAGCCTTAGGGATTTTGGCTTCCGCAACGGCGGAAGTTTACTTTGCCAACTCTTCCAATTGGTGAACTAACTTGGAGCCTTAACCCCTTTGACATGTCGGCGATCGAAGAACTTTCCCGTCGGATGCGTAGTTGTTTTTCCATCCGCAACGGCGGACGTTCATCAACTAAATCCCTCCGATGGTCGCCCAACACTTAGAAATTTCTACGATTTTCTTCCCCATCAGAATACTTAATGGCTTGGACTTTCACAATGGTGGATGGGAAACCGCTAACTCTTCCGCTATAGTAGAAGTCTGTTCCTCTAATTCGTTCGACTGTTCAGCACTTAGAAAAATTTGTCTTTCACTTCATTCTGCTGGGCAGAATGAAATACAACCCCTGTCACTACATCCTTCATGGCTCATGCAGGCCCATGCTGCAACATGAGCTTTGATACCATACTGTCACATCCCCATGCCTCCGATCGGCGAAGAGGACGCGACCCGTGACTTAAACCACTTGGGCTAAGAGCCCCATGAACATGTACAGGGATAAAATTGCTAAAACAGAATGCTGAAAGAAAATGCATTGCAATATAACATGCACAAATGCAATTGTTTATCATACAAAGCTATAATTATTTATCTTGCACAGCAGAATCAACATGCATTCCCACAAGCATTCATTTTAACATGTTCATCATATCATTAACAGTAATATGGTTGCAGAAGTAAAATATACAAGATCACTTATCTTATGAGGAACTCGTCCCACAACCAGCTACGTCGCTGCAATGTTCCACCCAACCATAGGCCAGCGTGCTCCTTAATCTCTCAGCAGCGCTGCCACCCCAGAGCTAGGCATGATTCTCCAAGGGATAAGGGAACAAGAAATCTTACACATAGCCAAGGATACACAAAACACACAGCCAAGCCAACACAGTTGGGTTTATCATGCCATCCAGGAGTTGGGAAAGGCTAATTGCTAAGATGGTGAGCTCAATACAGAGCCAAGAACACCTGCACCAGAACTAGCTTGGCTTCTAAGACACCCACACACACCCAACACAAGGAATCAGTCCCTTCTCTGCTACACAGTCCCTTAGGCCCTACATCCCCTTCCAGTGCTATTCAGGGGTTGTGGAGAATAAAGCCAGCCCTCTAGCTCTGTCTGTGTGGTTTCCAGCCACTAGGTTTATCAAGCAAAACTAAGCCCCCATCCCTACTCCCAATACAGTCCAAATACCAAGCATTGCACTCTGGCAATTAATTTAGCTATTGCAGCTTAAACAGGGAAAATGAATTCAATAGTCTGCAGCAACCTCAAGGCATAAAAACAACACGGTTCACAGGATGGGGAAAACAACAGTCCCGAAGCTTATCAGAGAGCACAACTCATAGTAGGGGAAAACGACTCTGAACAGTCTATGCGTGAGATCAACTTGTACCCGACCCCAAATGTAATAAGACCACAACAATCATAGCGTGAGGGAGACCACAGCCACACAACAAATCTTGAGGAGAACGACGGCAACCATGACCCATGGAAAGAAATACGATTCGAATTGCAACATTAAAATAAAGGGAAAAAATTACACGACCATACCAGTCTATGAGACAGCCGAAAACATGAATGGCCCTTCACAGCCAGTCGTGGATGAAAGAGCATGGCTCTCAGCTCGCTGCATCAGTTGGAAAACTAGGAAAAATACCTGTGCGTGAGTAACCACAACAATTCCCTTTGTGAAGATGAGCAACAATGGCGAGGACGGGAATTTGGAGGGCGTGAGTAACAGCAATGTCGTGGGAAGGGTGGGATCCCTGCGTGTGTGATGATAGTCATTTTTTCCCAGCCATAGCGAAGTCAACCATGGTGGAGTGTGCATGTGGGTGACGACTGACAGTCCTGCCACCCCACTCCCAAATACCATAACTGCCTCAACCACCAGCAGCCATTCTTAATGAAAGTGGTTGGAATAAACAGGGGAAGAAGACACATGGATTTTTCTACCCCATTGGCCAAGGTTTGACAAATCCCCCCCCACATCCTTACCCTTGTGAAAATCATGCCCCATTTCTCATTTTAGTTGCTGTGATCATAGCTGGTCGGGTTCATTTTTATTATGGATGCATATTTACATGATGATAAACTTAAGACGTATGCCACATGCCCCGATATACAATCGGTGACAAATTTAAATCCAAAACATAGCATAACTGATCAATGGTGGGGCCTTGGCCTTTAGCTCCACACCATGATCATTTACAATATATACATCATGTACATCTAATGCAACGGAGTCAAAAATGGGGTGTTACAGTGAGAGGATTGGTTCCTTCCATGGTCAGATATAAGTGTTGTGCCCTTCCGACATGGTGAGAGGATTGGTTCCTTCCATGGTCAAATGTAAAAGCTGTGACATTGTGAGAGGATTGGTTCCTTCTATTGTCAGGTGTATGTGATGATCCCACATCCAGCATGAAAAAGGGCTGGCTCTGTGAAGACACATCTAGTATGAAAAAGGGTTAGCTTTGTGTGTGTTGTAATCTCACAGATCACATAAGGTTACCAATAATACACACTAAAACATATATACATAAAACAGAGACAAGAGATAAGAACAAATAGATGAATAAATAGATTATATTATACAAATGAGTCCATACAACACAAAGAACTGAACTACGTTCTCATATGGCTCAACAGCCTAATATATATGATTACAGAACAGTTACAAAATAACTACCTGTCGGTTCGATGAATCGACACGACCTTAGGTGGCCGACTTAATCTCTAACTTTAGGCGGCCGATCGACTAAGTCGGCTATCCTTCAAGTTGACTTATCGACTTGCTCCTTCTACATCTCCCCCACGAATAAAACGTTTCTTCATCCCGAAGAAATAGGGAGGTACAAAAATTCATGGTGGTCTTAATAGTTATTGTGGTGGGCTGTGAAGTCTGATAGTCGGTCTTTTCTGTACATAGACTTCTACAATGGCTGGGGCTATTACTGCGAGGTAATGTTGAAAATATGTCCAACTCTGCAAAATTTTCTGAATGTCGATGGTGAGTTTGGTCAAGCCTGATAAGATCGACATTTTTTTTTTTTGAAATAGAGACTTCAACTATCCTCTCCATTTCGGGACCCATAAACTGGTCCTTCTCTTCTGCAGTCTCAATAAGTCATTTCATCTGTGGGAAGATGATGTCAACTTTCTCTAAGTTAGGGAGAGCTTGTTGCACCCACTGTTGTGCTTCCCTTTCTAGTTTCTATAGTTTGGCGGTTTCAAGCACTATCTATTATTCTATTGTCGTTCTGAGTGCTTCTTCAGTGGTTTTTCTGCTCTCTAATGCCTGTATCCCTTGTCGAGTCTGTTGAGTTTGCTGATAAACTTGCCCATAGTGATTAGGCCAGTCTCTTAGTACTTATTTAGTTACGATAGACTCCTCTATATGATCCTGCAGTACTTTGTATGCTTTGGAAAAAGCAATGTGTTGTGCCATTAGGAGTTGGGCAGTTTCCTCTTTTTGTTCCTTCTTTGTTTCCTGAATGTGCACTTGGAGGGTTGACACCATGCTCTCAAATAGCTGATATGCTCTTTCGAGGGGTTTTTCTGTGTCGATCTCTATGGGGCCCGACATGACGGACTGGGCCAAATTCCTGCATTTGTTGAGAAACTCAACCTGTTCTACATTTTTGTCCTGGAGTTCTTTATTTCTTTGCGCACTCCTCGTCTTTGCTTCGCTCACTAGGGTTTTGAGGAGTTGTCCTAGCTCTATGTTGGTCAAGGAGCTTGCATCCTTCATTCTAATTTGGACCTTTGAAGTCTTTCCATGATGCTCCTTCTTCTATTTCTCCTTCATCTTCTTATGCTTTTCTTTATCTGCTTCTTGTGTACCTGCAACAGTCGAGGTAGGATCTTTGGTTTGTGGGTTAGAGGCCTATGGTTTGTCTAGTTGGGGAGGTGGGATGACTACCACCTTTGGTTGTTTGGATGTAGTCAGTTATGGGGGTTCTTTTTCTGAGTCAGGGGGTGGTGGTGGTGGTGTTGATGGAGTTGGAAAAGGGTTGGGGGTGATTGGTTAGGGGGAAGTATGGTTGAGTGGTGGGTTGTCAGGTCGGGGCTGTGAGTTTATGGCAGAAGACATTTCTGCTTTAGTCGATGCAGTGGCTGGTAGGTTGGCTTGGGGTACGGGGTCGGTCGGTGCAATAATGGAGGACCGATGTCCAATCACTTTAGCTTCCTTGTTGAGGTTTCTTTTGAAAGTTGACATGATGATTGCAACGATTGGGGGGGCTGTGTGCCCTGCCCTGGTTGGTGTCCTCCAGACGTGAAGATAGGTGCCTGGGTAGAAATCTTCTGAGCCGACGTAAACAACGTGGGAAGTTTCTCAAAGAAACCTTGCAAGTCCCTATCTTTGTCGAATTTTTCTTTTACCACCTTCGGCATTGCACTTTTGTATAAGTCGAGGGGGATAACTAACTATGGTGCTAGTGCTTGCTCCTTGGTTATTTTCATCGGTGATGGGGGTGGAGGCATCGACATAAGATCGACGGCGTTTTTAGGTGTCGTCGTAGTCTTTTCTTTCTTCGGTCGACCTGCTTGTGCTCCTGCATCGACAAATCACTGGAACTGGGTTTCGACCGACACTTTATTGGTTGTGAAATCCTCTATGATGTCGAAGGCCATGGCTGCCAGTTCCTCCTCATCCTCTGATGATTTTGCAATGATAAGCTTGTGCTTACCTTTACCTTGTTGTTGTTCTTGTGTTTTTATTTTATTCCTGGATACTGCTATTTCTTTTGATAGTTTTCAAATAATGCCTTTTGTAACAGCATACTCAGGGTTTTTTGGTTCTGTCTCGCCCATCAGTTCTTGAGTCAGGATGACACTTTCTGTAGCCAGAGGATTTATTTGCTGCTGTGGCTGTGGTTTTGGCTGTGGATTCATCTTTACGGTCTGGGTTTCTACTGCTTTTGTGGTCGAAGGTTTAATGGTAATCTGTAGTCGACCGGTGCGTTCGACTGGTGTCTCCTCCGACACAAATATGCTAATATAGAGGTTGAGCTCATAGTCTTCCTCTTTTTCCTGGTCCATGAACGGCTCCTTAATCAAGAAGTCGATCTATTTTGCTACTGCTAGTACAGTTATTTTTGTTTTCGCCTGCCAAGACAGTTCCCGGAAGATCTGGTCGATAGATGGATAGTAGTCGAGGGATTTTGCGTTGGAATTGTCACCCTGCATGTACCACAGCGAGGTATGGTCGAGCTCTAGCTAGATGTGGGAGTTTGCCAATAGATTTCATCAGATGTTTTGAGGCACCCTCCATCTAGTCATGCGGACTTTGAGCTGTTGGAACAAGTTCTCTAACAGTACTTTCCCGTGCTCAAGTTCGTGCAAAGTTCCTTTCTGGGAGAATGGTTTAAATCTCCACATGTCGAACTTCGACAGTTCCTGAAAGACTGGAATCCCCTCTGGGTAGATATGGTACATGACAATCCATAAGATGAGGGAAGGGAGCTTAATGATTCCCCTCAATTCTTGACATCTCTCACAGATGGTCTTCACCATGTCAACAACATAATCACCCCATCTGTATATTCGTCCGTCGGTGGCAATGGTGTCGATGGCTTCTAGCATTTCTAACTTGAGGTCGCTACCTCGACATGCTAGAGTGAGTGTTACTGTAATGATTTTGGCCACAATCTATCGTGTTCGGGTTGTGATTTAGCTAATAATCAACCACTTGGAGTTTTTTCTGGAAGGTGACCAAGTGAGCTCTTTAACCAGTCCTTCTTTGATTTCGACTGGTACGGGGTCTCTTCCATTAGAGAGACCGGTCAACTTGGAGATGACATCTCCAAAGATGTCGACCAACTCGTCAAAGTAGAACCGAACATTGTGATATCGACTGATGATGAACTTGGCAGCAGTTTCCTTTGTGACACCAAAGCTGGCCATCAGCGGTGCATTGGCATAGCCGAAGAGAGTGCCACGTTTGATTTTTTCTGCTGCTTAAGTGGCCTTTTTGTCGACAAAGGACCATTCTTGTATTTAGGTCCATAGCTTTTTCCATGAGCCTTCCTGTACTTTGGCATTTTTGATGTTTTTCAGCCTATGGACTAAAGGTGTATCCGTGGCCTATATCTCCTTGGCTTTGGTCAAGGCTCTAGTTTGTTTGGGGGCCATTGTGTCGGTTTGGTGGTCGATGTCACTAAGGGGTTCTCGGATTTTGGTTGAATGGATGCTCTAATGCTCTCTCTATATGGATTGTGGTGAATTATCCTTCGGCGATCCAGTATTTATAGGCGATGCTATGGTTGTGTGCGGCGATGGGTGTATTAATGGTGGACATGATGTTCCAGCTGGAAGGCTCGAGTGTGTGTTAATGGTGAATTGCTTTTGGCACTCGATGTCATGAATGCGCGATGGGACTATCGAAGTCGTCAGTTTATGATGGTGATGAGAATGGTTGATGGAAGTAGTCGGTCGATGAAAGTGGTCGATGGTGCTAGGTCAATAGTCATGATGGCGGTTGTCGAATTGGTGATTTCCTATCATGGTTTTCTGTCTGTCGGGTATTATTTTGTTTTTTGGAATTTTTAGTTTTTTATGGATTTTGCTTGACGGTTATGGTCGTGTTGCACCTGCAACAATCTCCCAAAATTCTAAAAATTTTTGGGACCCTCCTTTACTTCGAATTAGTTAGTTCTTCTCTTGGTTTCATTTTTTTGATTTCAGCTTATGGATTTTGAAGCGCCCTTTAGAAATTTGAGTGATATCAATCGACTGGTTTCTCGTCGTTTAAATGCTAAAGGATTTCCATCTTAAATTGAGCTCCTTTTTCTCGGTTTGCAAAATCTTTCAAAATTTTCTTGTATCGGGAGGTATTTCTTTCGACTGTCCCGCCGTTGCGGGTGTTCTTCAGCTCTTAAATTTCTTGTCAACCCCGCCATTGCGGGTCGCTTCCGGAACGTGATCATTTTTTGTCACCTCGCCATTACGGGTGCTTTCCAAGTCTTGATTGTCGTTTTTTTTGCGCCGACTGTTGCGGGGGTTGAGCTTTCCGTTCCGCCATTGCGGGTGGTGGACTGATCCGGTATGTTGCGGGCATTGTTTTCATGCCGCGTCGGAGGGGGATGAACACTGCTCTCGCCGCCGTTGCAGATCAATGGGAATTCCGAATTTTTCGTTGACTGCCGACCCGGATGTATCAAAGCCCTGTAGAGTGTGTACTTCCCGTTGTGGATGACATCTCATTCCTAGCATCCGCCGTTGCGGGGGTGGATGAACTCGTGGTCACCCGACCAATGTATATGCCGCCGCCCGACCACGAATTATCGTTCGCTCGACCCATTTCTTTGTGTGCATTGCGGGTGATGGAGTAGTGAGGATGGTCCGCCATTGCGGAGAGGGCTGAGCTTTAGTCGCCCAACATAACTTTCGTGTCCGCTCCGACTGAGTTGACCTATCGCACGTGTGAGGTTTTTATATATACGGGGGGCGTGTGTTTGGTTTTTTATTGTTGTTTTGTTGCGCCCAGGCTGTCAACGCTATCGACTTTACGAATCCGGTGGAGCGTCGTGCCTGTACCTACCGCCAGCTGTCGATTGGAAGCTCCGCCATTGTTTCCACAACAGCTTCAAGCCCCTGCCAGGTAGGATCGTAATCGCTTCGCCTAGTGTTTTTCAGGTTTTGAGCTAGATAGTGTTGGTTTTGGTGGGGGCTGACTCTGCCCTTTGTGCTTGCGCGACGAGTTTTTCACCCGCCGCTGAGTTTGTCATAGCCGTCTCCCTTGTGGTCTACGCCTGTCTTTCTTCTCTAGGGTTCTCGGCTATATAGCCATTTGCGGCTAGTAGGAGGGTGCCTTTGCTTTTAAAAGCCCGCGTTTAACCTATCCGTTCCAACCACCGTCACGTCTAGAGAGGAGAGAGTTTTTCCTTTAAACCTGCGTTTATCTTCTATTATTTTGGGGTTGGATAGCTGCTGCGGTTAGGAAGGGGAAGTTTTGTCTTTATAGAACCCTCGTATTACCCGCAGCCATTTGTTTCGCCTTGAACCAGTGGAGGAAGACAAGGTGCAGGCGGCCGTTATGCTGCCTGCACCCGGTCTGGTGTTTGTCATGATGGGGTCTGTCAATATTTCAGAGGGATTTCGCTGAATTTTTCATGGAGATTCCCTGCTAGTCGTTCCCCTTATGCGTTTGCCCTTTCCCTCGAGCCCTAACTTGTGCCCGCACTGCATTGTTCGTCGTTTTCCACCGTGCAAAACCCTAGGGCCACGCCGCTGTTGGTTTTTTGACTTTTGAGGGTAGAACAAACAGGGTGCCGGTGAAAGCGCCCTACGTGAAATGATTCCAGGGGTGCCTGTGGTTTTTGGTAGCACTGATGTAATTATCATGTCCTCGAACGGCATTGCCATTTTGGTTTATCCTTGCTAAAACTTTGTATAGGTTTGAAAGATAGTCGCGCCTTGCGTTTTGCACTAGCATTGCATATCGTTTCATTGGTAAAAAGGGCATTGTGAGAAATAATGTAGGTTTGATGTGGACCGGTTACTGAGTAAATTCATTGCGGAAATATTTTGGGTCTTTGTGCTGATAGTTTTAGATAGTCAGTATATAGATTGGTTGTGCATGCATGTGAGATTTGCTTTCTTACTTACATACTGATATAAAATAATAGCACAGCCCAGCAGATTGCATGACTAGTTCAAATTCTTTAACTTGAAGAGCCTATATCCGATATCATTACAGTCATACAGGCAATGGAGAAAGAATAAACTACTTCATAATATCCACAAATTTGAATTGCTCAATATCATGATGTTTTACATTGCAGGAGGAGTTTAAAATGTCCAGAAGACAGAAAAAGAAGGCCCCTGTGGTAGAAGAACAAACAGCAATAGAGGCCGTCCTACCAACTGAGTATATATATGAGGATACCTAGTGTGTCATGGGGGTGGACCCTGAGTATAAGTGGGGGGACATACACAGGCTGATTTCCTGTAGGGAAGTCCCAGATATGGGCCTGGAGGAGGAACCCATCTACGCAAACATAGAAAAATCTGCAATTATGAAGGTTGCCACCAGGCCAGAGATGTTTCCATGTTCTAAGGTGATGAGGTGGATCTTGCCACACACAAACCATGGCTCAATGCTTATTTGTAATGTTGAAGGTTAGGGCTATGCTTCCTTTATCCCTGGATATGTGGCCTTAGCTTACCACCTTCCTGCGCCCCAAGTTTTCTTGTCCAATGAGTGGTTGGACAATCTCAGGATGGATTTGATAGAAACCATGAGAAAAATGCTATTACCAGGGAAGCTTTATAGACATAGAGCTACTGAAGATTATGACACAGCCAGCCTTAGAGCCCCTTACAGATTCATAGCTCTAATGCTGAATAGGATCTTCGGGAGGACTAATGGCAGATTATTCAAATTCGAATGGATACCCCTGATTTTCTATGTGGCCACAGAAGGGGCCATCTTCAACTGGTCCAGCCTGGTATCTAGTAGTTTATCTTCTTGTATAGCTACAGCAAAAGGAGGAGTAGAACAGAAAAAATCTGAGTTTTATATGAGCTCGATCCTGATTGACTGCATCTTATGCCACCAGCCTTTCCCCGGGCTCAAATGTGTTTGGGACAGGGACAGAATGCCCGTATATGCAGCCTACAAGCTACTGGGGGCTCATTAATACTATGGTTATTATCGGGAAATCTGTGAACATTTTATCATGCCTCTACACACTCTTATCTTCCAAAAGGAATGTGACTGCATGTCTGAGGAAGCAATGCAGGTGATAGAGGAGTTTGGTGATTATTTCTTGACAGAGAACGGGATGTATCTTAGGATGTTTGGTGGGTCAAGGACACCTTATCTGCTGCCCAAGTATGCAACAGATTATATCATCCATAAGGAGGCTGTTAGACAGGTGTTTATTGATGGGGTTGGCCATTTCTTATTCCAGAAGAAGAAGGCGGTCTACCCACCCTTACCATTTAAATTAGGCAGCTACAGTTTCACCAATGTGAAACAAGCTCCAGAATTTATTGAGGAACTAGGGAGGTTCCGTTTTGGGGAGATGACTTTCAGGAGGAATGACACTCATGAAAGAGTGGCTGAGCATTGCAGAAAGCACAAGGTGTTTTATGAGTACACCCATCATTTTGACAATGATGAATCCGTTTTCAAACGAGCCCCGAACATAACAGCACTCAGTAAAAGGTTCAAACCAAAACACTCCACCAAAGGTGGAAAAGGATCTGAACAAGAGAATGCTGAGCAGGCTAAGGCTGAAGAGGCATCCCAAAGGATAAGACAAGAGGCCCAGAGGCTAGAAGAGGAGGCTGCAGAATGGCTCTGGAAAGGAGAAGAAGAAAAGAGGAAAGCTGCCCAAGATGCAGCGGAAAGAATAAAGGAAGCATCCAGAGAAGCAGAGGAAGCTGCTAAGCAAGCAGCTGAAGAAGCCCAGAGAAAGATGGACGAAGAGCTTCGAAAGCAGGAAGCTGAAAAGACAAAGTTGACACAACAACCAGCTTCTAAGACACCACCAGAACAAAGTCAAGGTGAGGAAAACCCTGAGGTGTAGACTCTGCAAGTGCCCACTACTGTCACTCCTACAACCCCTATGCTTCAGTAAGTGCCCTTCGCACAGAAAAAAGGGGAAGCCGTCCCTGATTTCAGTACAGTATACTATGACAGGGCTACCAAAAGGATTATGAGGAGAACTGAGAGAAAGATAGAAGCGGAAGGGATGGCCAGCACAATGATAACTGATAAACCTGTGATGGTCGGGACAGATAAAGATCCAAGGTTTGTCATAAGGGCTGGGAGGGCAGCAATACACGCTATGGAGGATAATATAGATCGGATGATGGAGGAGATAGATTCGACCAAGAAAACCTCCTCTTAGCTGAAAGACACCCTGAGGAAGGAAAGAGAAGAGGGAAATAAACTGAAAAGAAAATACGAGCATGTGCTCAAAGAAATGGAGGCTAAAAAGAGAGAAATCCACGCCATTCAGCAGGAAGCACAGGTGAAAGAAAAAACACAAGAAGCCCTGGGAAAAGCACAACAGGAGATTCAATGTTTAAAGGATGAAAAGGAGAAGCTGATGGTAAAGATGAAAGACCTGATGGAGCAGCAAAATATCATGTATGAATCCAATACCTTTCTCATTAAGGAACTAGAAAAGCAGCTGGAAGCAGCAAAGGCACAGCAGGTCGATCTGTAGCCAGTTAAAGAACACATCTTGGCTCAGAAAGCTAAGGTGCTGTACCTGCAAAATGCTCTAGAGGAGGAAAGATGTCAGGTTCTCCAGATTGATGGCAGACTGGATGAAATATTAGACACCACTTCTTATTTTGTGGACAGGTTGCAACACATCCTTGAAGTACTGACTTCACGGATAACCAGGGTGGAGGATGACAAGGAAGTCCCAGCTGAGCTACTAGTCAAGGATAAACAAGCTTTGAAATGGGACCATGACCTGATAGAATTCACCATCAACACTGCAGAAGACTTCCAAAAGAATGTCAAGAAAACAAAGGGAGCATGCACAGAATTCTTCAAGAGAGCCCTGGTCACATACAACCGTTGTCAGACAGGAGCTGAGCAGAGACTACACGAGTTCCCAACTCATGATGCATTTGCAGAAATGTTGCAGAAAAGGCAACAAGATGAAGAAGCCAAAGTGCAATGCATCAGAGCTATTGATGAACAAATCCTCAGAAATGAAATAGGCCATGCAGCCATTAGTGTACAGCTCTTAGAGGAACAGGTGCGTTTGAACACGGCCAGAGTAGAGGCCATTCGGAAACAAGCTGACAAATTCGAGATGAACATTCAGTTCCTGGAACCCGACTCGTTTGAAAGTCTCGCTGCTGAAGCAGCTGCGTGGAGAAAGTTCTTGGAGGACCAAGCGGGACCCTCCTCATGAGAAGAACCGGTCAACTTTTGTATATTTAATAATTTGTAAAAGGTTGTAGGAAATTGAAACGTTGGGGAGCCCAAAGGTTACTTCGGGCAACCCAACCAATTTTGCTTTTTGTATAAAACTAGGGAAGATAGACAAGAAAGGGGATTTTTCCCAAGGACTTATTGTAAGAAGAACTACTTCATTTTGCAATAAAGAGTTTTGGTTTGCCTGTCGGAGAAAGAACTGTGAAGTGTTCCAAATGCTGCATCATGGACGGCAGAAAGATGAATTACTTTATTTTTCAGCTTATGTCTGTGAATCGTGAGATTGTTCTAACTTTATGACCTATGTCTGGTTGAATAATTTCTGATTTTATTTATGGAAAATTCACTCAGAGTAATGTATGTGTTTTTATATAATAATCGGCTATCTGGTTGTTAGAATATTTTCTCACTCATGTGTTGTAAACGTAAATATCAGCTATCTGTAATTTTGTTTATCATACATGAAAGTAGTACATTACTCACAAATAATCATTGTCTCGCTCCCCGGGGATAGATAGTAAGTAGTTTAGATATTCAGTCACCTTACTTCATAGTTGCATTTGTGGTTTAGATGTTGTGAACATAAGACGAAAGGTAAGAACTTGCGCAGTGCATTGGGCAGTTCCTGGCATCTCTATCACCCTGCATGGTTAAGATAGGCATACGCATCGCATACATTAAGTCAAAATACAAATTCCGGTGGACCGGGCCGCAACCGGTAAACCCTTGTTGTTACTTTGACCTACGGTAGCCGGACCGTAAACCGGATGGATTCCCTATACCAAACAGTCAGCGGGCTAGTTGGGAACGCTGATTGGGGAGAATCCCTTACTGTTGTCGCCTGCGATTTTCCAGGCCTCAACAGGTCGCTATATGATTTTTATTTTTTTTTGAATTAGTTTCGGTAGCGTTTTAGTTGGGCTCCATTAACAAGCTTCTGAAATACTATGCCCTGTAATGTTTTTAGTCAGACTGATTCGTTGGGATATATCTCTTCGACAACGTAAGGTCCCATCCATTCTATGTGGAGATTCTTAGGTTTTCCTTTGACCCGACTATTGTATACTAAAGCAAGGTCCCCGACCGACAAATTTTTGTTCTTGATGTTGCGGTCATGCCATGCTTTCTGTTGTTGCTTCTGGATTTCTTGGTGTTGTATAGCCATGAGTCGGCGCTCTTCCAGCTTGCTGAGTTGCAATATTCAGTCCTTCCTTCCTTGTTCGACATCAACATGTAGTATTTCTGTGATAATAGGTGTCTGTTGTCGGAAGTGTAGTGGAACTGCTACTTCTTGTCCATAGACTAGTCGAAAAGGGGTTTGGTCAGTCGATCATTTGTACAATGTTCTGTATGCCCATAATACTGCAGGTATTTTCTTATCCCAGTCATCCTTATTGGCATTACATATTTTAGTTAATCCTCTTGTTAATGTTTCATTGAATGCTTCAATTACTCCATTCAACTGAGGGTGATATGATGTACTCCGATGGTGGTCGATTTGGAACTGGTCGGTTAGGGTTTTGATAGTCTTGTTGATAAAGTGTGTCCCTTGGTCGCTAATCAGGGTTAGTGGACATCCAAATCGAGTGATGATATTCTCATAGATAAACTTAGCAGCTATCTCACTAGAACATGTATCGACCGGTTCAAATTTTTCCCACTTAGTGACATATTCCACTGTAGTAATAATATACCTTGCACTTGATCTTTTTGCTGGGATAGGAAATGGTCCTATGAAGTCGATGGCCCAGATTTCAAATGTGAGATTATCATTTACTAATATCAAGGGCATTTCTATACTAGGCAGGGGTTGACCTAGTCGTTGACATCTGTCACATCAACTAACAAAATTTTTGCAATCTCTGTGGAGTGTCAGCCACCATAATCCTGACTGTTGCATTTTCTTTGCAGTTGTGTCTGCTTGAAAATGTCCTCCTGCAGGTCCATAGTGTGCTTCATGTAGAAAGTGGTCTCATTCATGTTTGAGTACACACCTTCTGAGGATGTTGTCTAATCCCATTTTGTATAAAAATCCATTAATGAGACTGTATGGTGCAGCCTTCATAGCTAACATATGTTTTTTCTTGGTGCTCATAACTTCTGGTGCATGTCCATCTTCTAAGAACTGAGCTATTTCCTCTAGTTCTATGGGGACTGCTTCTATCCGAAATAAATGTGCATTAGGTAATTCATCGTTGACTCCTGTTGGTTCTTCTCCTGTGTCGATTTGGGATAGATGGTTGGGAACGACATTTAACTTTCCTGGTCGGACAATGACTTCAAACTCAAATTCTCAAAAGAGAAGTAGCCATCAACAAATCCTTCCATGATGGAGTGGTTTATTGACAAGATACTTCAGGGCATGATGGTCGGTATAGAATATAAACGGGTTAGCTAAGAGATAATGTCAATACTTTTGGAGGGAAAAGACCATACCTAGGGCTTCTTGTTCTGTGGTCGAATAGTTTCTTTCATCCTTGTTTAATTTTTGGCTGCTGTAAACTATGGGATAATCCATTCCATTGTCTCCTAGTTGAGTTAGGATTGCTCCTATTGCTAGGCCTGATGCATCAATATGTACATGGAATTTGATCGATCAATTTGGAAACTTTAGGATGGGGGCTTCGACTAGTTTTCTTTTTAATTTTTTGAATGATATGTGGAATTCCTCTGTCCAGTTAAACTCTTGGTCTTCCCTTAATAGTTCTTCAAGAGGATAGGTCATATCTGAATAATATCTTATGATTTTTTTGTAATAGCCTCTGTGGCCAACAAGCACCCTGACTTGTTTGGGGTTTACTGGTGGTTTTAGGTCAAGGATAATTTAGATATTTGCAAAGTCAACCTTAATACCTTCCTTACAGACAATGTTCCCTAATAATATCCCTATGGGGGTCACAAATATACATTTCTTGATGTTTAGGGAGAGTTGAATCTGTCGACATCTCTCCAGCATAAGTCTGAGCCATTTGAAATGATCTTTTAGTGTGGAATATATTGTCCAATCATCAAAGTATATTGCCATGGTCTTGTAAATGTATTCTTGGAATGTTTTAACCACAATTCGAGAGAACACTATAGGTGCATTCTTTAATCCAAAAAGCATAACTTTGTAAGCAAAGGAACCAAATTCACACACAAAGGTTGTCTTTTTCTGGTCTTCTTTAGCTGTTGGTACTTGGTTATAGCCTGAGAATCCATTTGTAAATGAGTAGCATTCATGTCCTGCAACTTCATTCAAGATTTCATCTGCATAAGGGGTTGGAAATGGGTCTGTCTGTGTTACTTTGTTTAGTTCCCTGAAGTCGACACAAATTCTTAGTCTGGTCGGGTCATGTTTCTTGGGTTGTACCACCATTGGACTTGCCCATTCTGATTGGTCGATAGGGTAGATGATGCCTACTGCTAACATGTCATCAATTTCCTTTTTGACTATCTCCTTGTATTTGTGAGCTAGTTTATAAGGCCTTTTCTTGACAGGTCGAACATCAGGTTTAGTATCAATTTTCATTTCTCCCATTTCGTGGATTAAGCCTTTTAGGTCTTTGTAATCTCTAGCAAATACATCTTGGAATTCCTTTAATAATTTTACTATCTCTGTGGTCTGTTCTTCGCTCCAGTAGTAACCAATCTTTGCCATTTTTGGTCGATCATCATTTGAGATGTCGAATTCTTTAGTTTTGAATTTAGCATCTAGCCACTTTGGTACTTTGGCTTCATTGATCGGTTGACTTCCTTCTTTGAACTGTGAGAATGCGGCAGGGAAGTCGGCTGCAGTCATTCTGTCAGTATCTTGTTTGTCAGTTGTTTTGACTTTCAGGATGGTGCAAATAGGTTTTGTCGTTTCGACATGGTTGGATTTCCATCTAAAGCTTTTTCCCTCTGTCTTTTCATTTTCTAATTGTAATCTTGTCGATTGTGGTTTTGACCTTGTTTGTATATTTTTACATTTCCTTGTCTATTGGTGGTCTTGTAAGGGTTGGTTTTCGGTCGGCTAGATAAATTCTTTAATTTGAATTGTTGTTTCCTCCACATTTTTGTTTTGAGGTATAAAGTTGAAATCTTTAATAAAATTTTCCCTGAGTTTGGGCCATAAGAAGGTTTCACCTCTAGCTTCTTCCATATTATACCATTTGTTTGGTAAGTCAGCTAGGGTTGATGGAAATAAGTGTGGCCATGCTCGTTCATCCTTGTATCCAAGTCTTCTACACTCTCTTTCACAGGTTTTAATATGATCGTCTGGGTTCTGTCCTTGAGTGAATACAGGTATCTGAGCTTGTTGGGTTAACTTATTTCCTCCGAACCTTTCAACAAATTAAGTTGAAGCAGTTGTCCAGGTCTATAGTCTTTTCTAATGGGTATCCCACCATCGAGCTGCTTTCCCTGTAAAAGTTTCAACTAGGCTTTGAAGTTGGCCATGTTCACCAATATTTTTGGACACTTGCTCGACATGCATGACTGGTGATTCCCTTTCCTTATATCTTGGTAGTTGTGTAGTATTCAGGTTGGTCGGTTGTAAGGTAGCGTGTTCCCCCATTTTCTTTTCAAATATTTTTGGGGCAATGGACGCTATGAAGCATTGTTGGGTGGGATTTTTCTGCACTTTCTGTCCAGCACCCTCTTGCTTGTGTTTCGTAGTTCTCGATCTCCCAATCATATAAGTCGGTGTTTGAGTTATAACCAACTGAGTCTTGGTTACCTAAGTGAAGTTCTCCATGGATGTTTGGTTCTGTGTAGTCAGCATTGTTGTGGATTTGGTAGAGTTGTCGAACATCGACTTCTTCATCAATAGGTTTAGTCCAAGGTTCCCCTTGAGATGGATGAATGGGTACAATGACCTTTTTTCCATTTCCTTTTAATTTGATTCGTTCCTTGTCCAGGGATATGGATGCTTTCATCTTTCTTCCCCAAGGTCGACTGACTAGCGCTGGGAAGGAACTAGATCCTTCCTTTGAGTCAATGATTTTGAAATCAACCTTGGTCCATATTCCTTTGATAGTCATGTCGACATTTTTCTAGACTCCAATGGGTTCAATTAGGCCTTGGTCGGCCAGTTTCAGGTATATGCCTGACTCATAAAGTTGAGGTCTGCCCATTTGTTCCTAGGTGTCATGAGTCATGATGTTTACTTGTGAGTTGAAGTCGAGCACTACTTGTCAGACGTGGTAACCTTCAATTTCCAGGTCGACAAGTGGGTCGGCATCACTTTTGTCTTTTTTATTTAAGCTGCAGATGTTCTTTGTTTGTTTTTCAAAGTTGGTACCTTTTATTTCATACAACAAATCGATGAACTGGGATACTGAATTGTCTGTTTGAACAAGCTGGATTAATTCATTTATTATGTTAGGTCAACTATTATGAATGTTTTCTTGTCATGCAATTTCTTTGAATACATTATTTGCTTCGTTATATGTTCTTTTTTCTTTCAGTGGGTCAGGATAAACATTTTTCTCTTTAATTCTACTGATTCTGGGGTTATCAGCTCCTGTTTTTGTTCCTTGTCGAGTTAAAATATGTAAATTTTTGGTGGTTATTACATCATTCTTTTGCACACAAGATAAGACATTAACATTTTTCTTGGTATTAATTTTTTCTAACATGGTAGGGCCATCCTCTAGTGAGTGATCCCCTACCCTACAGTGAATACAAAATTTGAGATCAGTTATGTCCTTGTATGGACAGTCTGCATATCGATGACCCTCTTTATAACATGTGAAGCACTGAATGGGTCGACGCGGTCAGGTGTCGCAATTCCCAAGGAATCGACCTCTTCCTCCATAGCCTGTGTGTCGATTGTCGTACCGACGCTCATATTGTCGACCATCGTATCTCTAACCGTTCGGATCATTTGCTAGATTGTTTTGCTCATTATGCTATGCCACTGCATTCATTTGGTAGACCACCTGATAGTTCTGTCGGTTCTTGAGGTTCAGCTGACAGTCAGCCGTGTTATGAATTTTGGTCTCGTAGATAGCACACTAGGAAGCCTTGCCATTCTTCATGTTGAACGGGCAATCTTTCATCGAGTGATCTCCGTGCTCCTAGCAAATGTCGCAAAAGGAATTGGTCTGTATGAATCAAACATCCTGTTGGCTATATTCCTGTCGATAGTTATCCTTGGAATGGCCAGTCATCAAGAATTTGGTGCACTAGATCTCTTGATTCTTAAGGCTTAGCTCCTTCAGAGACTTCTGTACATTCTTGAGCTGTTCTTCCAATCTGTGGTCCGTGGGGTAAGCGGGTATGTCCTTGTATATCTCTACCTGAAGAGCTTTTGTTAGCGCATCTTCGTAAGTTTTGAACGTTTCCAGACTGATGTACCGACGCACTTTCTGAGATAGCCCTGCAAGAAACCACTGGATTAGTAACTGTTCATCTATAACATAATCTAGCTGGCTCAATAGGTCTTTCCAATGCTTATCATAGTCGCAGATAGATTCCCCTGGCTTTTGTGATGTGGTTTTTAGTTTTTTCGTGGCCAGGTGCTTAGCATCTGGGGTTTTGAAAAATGACAAAAATTGTGCCTTAACCTCGGCTTTTGTTGCTCTGGGTTATCTCTCTGAAAAGGTCATATACCACGTCAATTCCATTTTCCTTAAGGCACCTGTGAACTGTGCCATTTGTCTATCTTCATCTGTAACTTGGTTGGCCTCCCAAGTCGACTCGTAGATGAACCATTGTTGTATGGGGTCCTCATCCCCCTCATACAGAGGAATGGGAGCAGATCCATGACCCATGTCTAAATCACTGTCACTGCTCTAAGGAGGTGGGGGTGGTGATGAGGGTGGTGGGGTTATTGGTGTGTTCGTCTCTGTGGAACTCTAGTTGACGGAACTTTCATTCCCATCGGTTGTTGAGTCATCGTCGACTTGTAATCGGTCGATGTCAACTTCTGTTGTCGATGGTCCACTGCAACTATTTTCCCATAGTTCTGAATGGTTTGTTTCTTCTAAAGCTGTGTTTGGCGGGGGGGTGGGGGGCACTCCTTCACATGTCGGTAAGAGAAAATGGATACTTCGGTGGGAGGCTGCCGCTTGAAAGGTCACCCAATTCCCTTCCTCTGGTCGACGTATAATGAGGTGTCATCCAGTATACATGTCGTCGCCTATTCGACTCCATATACTAAAGTCACCAGCTCGTAGTCGGAGGTCTTCTTTGACAATAGTCTGTATTTGAGTACACAGATTCAATGGAGAAAGGGTTGTTCCTTCATTGGGAGCTCTTAATTGGAGAGCTTTTGGCTGCTCTATCCATAATTCTTCCTCCGTAGGGGACGTTTCTTGTTCCATGCCTTCCTCATGTCAGTCATGACCCGACTTAGGTGGATTCTCTTCTTTGTTGGTCGCCTTAGGAATCCTTTCTCTATGCATCTCTAAGGCTCTTTCTCGTCTCGCTTCCCTTCTCTGGTGTCTCTCTTCCCTCTCCTATTTTCTGAGTGTCCGACATACCTTCGTATGATACTAATCTCTTGAGTTCCCTTTTAGTCGACTTCTCATTACTGGTGATTGGTATTTGTTTCTAGTAGACTAGGATCCACCATACTCTATCTCAACATATGTCCAGCTACCCCCACATAGCCTACCCGAAGCTTTTTAGAAAGCCCGGATAGTTCGGTCTATTTGCTTAGGAAGTATTCCCACTCCCTTTCTGCAATATTTTTTTCCCACTTCCTCTTCTTCTCCACCCAGTTAGAGTTTGATGGCAGTTCATGAAGTGATGGACAAGGTTCGACGATATATCCTATGCCTTTCTCGATCAAGAATTTGAACAGCAAGGTTGGTAAGGAACACAGAAATTGTTCAGTGAGATCTGTGTAAAATTTCTCCTTGACTGTTTCCACTGAAGTTCTGTATTCAATTACTTGTTCCTCATAGAAGTCATCGGTGATTTTATCAAACCACTCCGACAAGTTTGTTCTACCTCCTCGGATCAGTTTTTCTAGCAACTGTTGTCCTTTAGTCACATCTAGTTTTCTCATCCAGGAGGTTCTTCAAGATTTGGGGCACTGATTCGACAAACTTTTCATGCATCTCTATGAAAAATATTTCTTTTGCTTATGCAATTGTTAATTTGTTCCTTCACGCATAATTCTGTAAATAGTTTGCAACTTTACATTCCCACCAGTCCTTAATCTCCTGCTTTGGTATCATCTGTTTGCATACATTCCAATCGTGTACTACCGACAAAGGAATCAATGTTGTAATCTCACAGATCATATAAGGTTACCAATAATACACACTAAAACATATATACATAAAACCGAGATAAGAGATAAGAACAAATAGGTGAATAAACAGATTATATTATACAAATGAGTCCATACAACACAGAAAACTGAACTGAGTTCTCATCTGGCTCAACAGCATAATATATATGATTGCAGAACGGTTACAAAATAACTACCTATATGTTCGATGAACTGACATGATGTTAGGTGGTTGACTTAATCTCTAACTTTAGTTTGCCGACCGACTTAGTTAGTTGATCGACTAAGTCGGCCCATCGACTTAGTCGGCTGATCGACTAAGTCGGCTATCCTTCAAGTCGACTTATCGACTTGCTCCTTCTATAGTGTGGATGCCACACCTAGTATGAAAAAGGACTGGCTCTGTGAAGACACATCTAGTATGAAAAGGGACTAGCTCTATGTGGATGCCGCACCCAATATGAAAAAGGACTAGCTTTGTGAAGACACATCTAGTATGAAAAGGGACTAGCTCTGTGTGGATGCCATGCCCAGTATGAAAAAAGATTGGCTATGTGAAGAAACATATAGTATGAAAAAGGACTAGCTCTGTGTGGATTCCACACCTAGTATGAAAAAGGAATGGCTCTATGAAGACTCATCTAGTATGAAAAAGGACTAGATCAGTGTGGATGCCACACCTAGTATGAAAAAGGACTGGCTCTGTGAAGACTCATCCAGTATGAAAAAGGACTGGCTCTGTGTGGATGCCACATCTAGTATGAAAAAGGAATAGCTCTGTGTGATGATACATCCAGTGTGAAAAAGGACGGGTTCTATAGATGTACATCCAGCATGAAAAAGGGCTGGCTCTGTAGAACTTCCTATGACGAGAAGAATCAAGACATAGCACATGTGATGATGACCCAGTGATGATCCAGATCGAGTGATGATCTAAATCCGATGATGAAAATGACTTGAAGATGAAGATGACTTGAAGATGAAGATGAATTGAATATGAAGATGACTTGAAGATGATGAGGACTCGATGATGATCCATATGATACAGAGAAGAAGACTTGTGCTGAAAATTGTGTCGAAAGAATTCCTTCCTAGTTAAGAGGGAGTGTTGATGTAATTGTAACTTAGAAATGTATTCACTTGTATTTCTTATGTATTGTAACTTTATGTTTATTCCAGGATGTATTTGTAATGTACTTGAGTTATGTCATTGTTGGGGCGCATGCCTTAACGGTCACTAATTTTGGTAACTCCGTGGTTTTTGCGGAAGCTTGTAAGTGGAGTTGTGACTAAAAATAGTCTTAGGGGTGTCGGGGTTGAGTCAAAGCCATCTTTTTTGTACTTGTCCATAAAATTTGGGTGTAAGCCCATGATTTTGTAATAGTGCACTTGTATAAATAGGCACTCATGTAAATATGTCAAGATCATCTAATGAAATGAGGATCATCTGATGCGAAGAAGATAGATCTATTTGTGGGTTTTAAGCTCAAGTCCCAGCTGTGTGCGTGGACGATCTCTGCAGCTGTGTCCGCAGAGGGTTTTGTAAGGAAAGGAACTGTAGCTGAGTGTGCAGCTTAGAGATTGTAAGAAAGGAACTGCAGCTAAGTGCCCAGCCTAGATATTGTAAGAAAGGAATTGCAGCTAAGTGTGCAGTTAGACTTGAAGGGCAGATCTGCTGCTGAGTGTGCAGATCATAACTATTGTTTTGTAAGAATTAGAATAAAAGCGCAGTTTTGTGGACGTAGCCCCTACACTGGGGGTGAACCACATTATATCTTGTGTTGTGGTTCTTTTGTGTTGTTTCTGTTATGGTGTTATTTTATGCATTGATAAGTAGATAATTGATAAAGTAAGATAACTGTTAATATTAACTTCGCTGTGAATTCCCATTTAAGGGTTAAGCAAGAAACGTCTTTTATCTAACTGCGAAGGCAATTAAGTGAATATCGAAGCTCTGGTTGGTATAGATAATTGTGGTTAAGGCTAAAAGTAAAGTAATATCCCTCTTTTGCTTGCAGAAACCTGGTTCTGCGGCACCCCATAGCTGTTTCGGGTGAGACTGAAAGCTGTTCGCAGGTTGTTTCCAAAAGGGCCAACACTGTGGGTCTGTTTGTTGGTGTGAATTTAATGGTATAAAACCCGGGTCTTCCCTATAGCCCAACAAATTGGTTCCGTTGCCGATTGAACTCAGATCTGCTTGAAGAGGGATCTACATCGGACCTCAAGGGATATGTTTTGGAGGCCCTCAGTAAAATAAATCGGTGATTAGATTGAAGCTACCTATCAGAAATTTGCTGAATAAGAAAATAAGGATCCTCGACGTAGCTCAGATGAATTCTTGCAAAGGTACATTTTTGCTGATATTTACAAAATTTTCTTTGGTAGTATCCACATAGAATTGCACCAGTGGTTATCTAGGTTGACAAAGAGAAGGAAAAACTTGCAAGAAGATCAGTTTCCTGACTAGACCCCAACAAGAGTTAATATATTGAAAAGAGTGAATAACGCGATATCACGAGCTGTTGATTTCTGGACAACGCGAACCCTTGAAGATTTTGTGACAGAATTTGCCATTGACACAAGTACCTCTTTTAGCGAAGATGAAAGGGAATTCTTCAAAGGACCAAAGGGGTAAGTACCTAAATTCATTTAGTCTGCAAATTAAAATTCTCTTGGCTGAGAAGGGAATATTGCTTATAGAATCAGATTGCTAGAATTATTTTTACTAACCTATGTTTGGAAGTGAAAGTAACTTCGACGAGCAAAGTGGTTTGCTGCGAAGTGGTAAAAGATACAAGAGAAATCTAGAATCCTATACCCTAGGTCAGAATACCGAGTATACGCCAGAAGATCCTTAATCTGAAGAAACCCCTTTTGTTAGAAATCCTCCTATAACCCCGCAGCGAAGATCTGCTACCCCTGGGAATCCGTCAAAGTCTGGTAGTAACCCTAGCCCGAGTATTCTGGTCGCAGGTCAGTCTACCCCAGTAAGTTCTCCCCCCCTCAGTTCACTATGGCCCATATGACTGATGATATCAAGCTCCTAGTTTTCAAAGGAACTGGATCAGAGGATCCAGAACAGTTTTGGTTTTTATGCGAAGCTGTGTGGACAGCTACGAACATTTTGGATCAAGATGTAATAAGAGCGCAGCTAGTCACTTATTTTAGAGACCAAGCCTTGACTTGGTTTATGAAGTTTTCCAGTACTCAGAACCATGTCTTGGCTGATATTAAAGTAGTAATGATCAAAGATTTCAAGAATCCTAAATCAGAATCACAGTGTATAACTGAATTGAAGGAGATTCAGTAGAGACGAGGTGAATCAGTTTGGGACTTTGATCAGAGGTTCAAAGTTCTGCTAGATCAAGTTAGTTTCACTATTGGACCAGCGCAACATAAAGAATGGTTCATTGCAGCCTTATTACCTCATATCAGAACGCCACTCATGCAACATAAGGTTTCTAATCAGCAAGAGGCTTTGGAGATTGCCATGAAACTAGAGACAGCCCCTGTCGAAGATAATTCTGGCATAGCCCAAATACAAGCGAAGTTAGCAGAAATGACTTTGGAGCTGTGCGACATGAAAAAAGGGAAATCTATTCGTGAAGAGGTGTGGTGTACACAATGTAGGACAGAAGGTCATGACAACGAACAATGCCCTGCACTAAGAAATTACCTGAATGCTAGTGCACCAAACCCATTTAACCCTAATGTTCTATATTGTGAAATTTGTAGAACAACTGGCTAGCATTGACCTGAAGAATGCTATTTGCTACAAAGATATGTGCAAGTCCCTAAGAATCCCTATTGCAAGTTCTGTAAGTCAGTGGGACACAACGAAGAGGAATGTCGCAGCTTTGACCTTATGCGAGAGCGAACATATGATGCTTATAGGGTACAAAACGATGCACAAGGCAATGATGGATATGGTTACCATGGTAATACATCAGGTCGATGTAATTTTGGAGGTCGTGGTCGTGGTGGAATGTCTGTAAGAGGTCGAGGCCAGATTGTGTGCTATAACTGTAACCAGGCAGGACATCTAGCTAGAGACTGTCGGAACCCAACTACGACATGTCGATATTGCTGAGTAGTAGATCATGTCATTGAGAAATGCCCGCAGCTGATAGCCAAGATACAAGAAATAAATAGTGCTCCTTCTCAGAATATTTAGATGATTACTGTAGAGCAAATACCTGTCCCAACCATTAATGTTGTTACAAGGAGTGGAGCTACGACACAAGTGCAGAATAAGGAAAAACAACCTGACAAGGCTTGGGTTCGTAAGACCCCAGAGAAATTTCCAACCTTCGATGTGGGAAGAGAAAAAGAAACATTTATGGAAGCCAAAAAAGACTTTGTTGATCCGAGAAAAATAGTAGCACCTGCGTAGCAGCATCGACAGCAGTCGCAGTCTCAAGAAGCTTCGACAGAGAAAGTAAGTACACTATCGACATTTTTACAGAGATGTATGAAGCTTTTATGAAATCAGATTGCTTTAAATGAGTTACAAAAAGTTATTGCTTCTTGTGAACCTCAGCGAAGCTCTGGTAAAGAAAAAACTGTTAATAGAGTTAGAAGAACCAAAAGAGAAATGAGATTACATGCTCAGATAGGAGAGTATGACATGACTGATATCATTTTAGACCTGGGATCAGAAGTCAATGTCTTAACTAAGTGGACATGGGAACAAATGGGAAAACCTACCCTTGAATGGCCCCCTATATAGTTGAGATTAGCCAATCAGCAGAAGATTGTGCCCCCTAGGAAGATTCTCTAGCGTCCCAGTAGACATTGATGGAGTCAGTACCTTAGCAGATTTTGAAGTCATTGAGATAATTGATGATAGCAACCCCTATCCAGCCTTGCTAGGAATTTAATGGGAAATAGAGAATTCTGCAGTAATCAATCTTAAGAACAGACAGATGACTTTTGAAGGACAAGGCTTGAGAGTCATAGTCCCCTTGGACCCTTCTCAAGGAGAAAGGTACACAGAGCCAGTCAGAGATGAGGATCAGGATGTTTTGAATCATATCTACAACATCACAGCTAAAGAGGAAGACTATGTTAACCCTACTACTTAAGGTATAATGGATTGGAAGTGTGATAGTTCTTGCATGACTGATTCGGATGAAGGCCTAGAGAATTGGTAGCATAGACTATATGAGCTACATGGACATCGATGTGCAAGAATTACCAAGTCTCTCAGATGGCTTGGCTCACAGACAAGAGTCTTACCTATTTTTGATGGCTTGATAGACCCCAAAGAGTTTATTTTGCAATTTTTAGAGCAGGTACCAGATTCACAGAAAATGGAAACTCTAGATTCAGTATTTAGAGCCACAGCTGCTAGATGGTCGAATGGTCATAAGAAGTATATTCAGAGTTGGGAAGCTTGTCAAAATATTCTTCGCCTCAGATTCGTGGATCAACCTCAAGAGGTGCGAAGCAGGTTTAATGGTCATAATAGCCCTCAAGAACATTTGGAACGGTGTTATGAAGCATGGAAGTATGTCCCTCGCGAAGAATGGGTACATCGGTTCGTGCACACCCTGAAACCTGTCACGAAGAATTGGTATGCAGAGGTGGAGCTTCGCCAGGGTACTGTAAGTTGGGATATTCTTGTTGATAGTTTTGTGCTAGCATTTTCTATTAATGAGTTTTGTCCTGCTTTGGACGCAGCTGTTAGGATGATCCACACTAAGGTGTTTGATGGTAAAGAAATAGCCGAGTACCAACCTGATTGGAAAGAATAAGAAGCTAATGCAGTAGAATGCTATAATCTCGCAATTGACGAGGATGATGACCCACGCAAAATAAACATTCCTGAGTTAGAAGGACACTGCGAAGTACATGGACCAGCAGTTAATCACCAGAAGTGACTTAGCGCTTGAAGACGAGGCAAGTAAACATTGGGTCAGAAGAAATGCCTAAGTATGCTACTATTGGAGATTATTGGGATGAAGAAATGGTAAGCAAAGTGACCCAACTTCTCCATGAATATCAGGACCTATTCCCGACGAAGTTCTCAGAAATGAAAGGTATCCTTGGTGATATAGGAGTGATAAAAATCCCTTTGAAACCTGATGCAAAGCATGTGAAGCAGTGCCCTTATAGGCTGAACCCTAAGTAAAAAGAAAAAGTCAGGATGGAGCTCAATAGGACGCTCGTAGCAGGAATCATTGAGGCTATGGAAGACATTCTGTCGTAGGCTGACGCTCGAAGCTCTGTCAAAGCCGGTGTCAGGAAGTGTCGAATATCCTTATTATGGCACAGCTAGAGTTACTGGTGGTACCAAAGAAGAACAAGTGCATCGGAGCTCAAAACCCGACCGTTAAAAAAAATCAGAATTGGCGGCGTCGGTACGTTAATTGCATTAACTACCTGTAATAATGAGAGCCTGAGAAATATAGCACCGTTTGGACAAGATCTTTGTCAGATTTGGTGTCTTCAATGCACAGTTATGGAATATTTGGTCGAGGGATTCTATAAGAAGACACCCAGACTTATGGAAATCGTATTACGCATTTCCTTGAGTCTTCCAATTGAGTCCATGTCAGCTGATCGCGAACTTCAGGAACTATTGAAAGAATTTGAACAGATGGGTCTGCTGAACCTTATGAGAAACCCACCGGCCTCTATACCCCATGAAGAAACTCCCCCAGCACCAAATCATGCCAATGCAGACACGATCTACCAGGAAGAATTTTAAACCAGAAGTTTGCTCTAAAAGGAACGAAGACAGACACAAGCAATCAGGGAAAATACCGGAGGATCCCGAGATGAACCCTTCTGGATCAGCAGAGGTCCCACTTGTAGGTTTTAAAGAATTCGATGAGGCAAAGAATGTTGCATCACATCGGCCCCCTTATCTTTTGCCTGTTTGACCAGGAGTTCAACTACCTCAGTGAACAAAGAAGTTCACATTATGCACCCCTTCACTGCCACCAGGTGTGCAGTTGGCCGGGACAATGATAGGGAAAGTAGATCGGCTCAGGTATGCCGACCACGATACAAATGATCATGGAAAATTTCCACAATTTGCACCGGGGACATACTTGCATTCTGTCCATTATCCGGAGACTGGAGCGATATTATTAGAAGCAAAACAGTGGGCTGCTAGCTTAGATAGAGCAGGCTTGCTGAAAATGCTGAACGTCCCCCACTTCGGTCGCAGCACGCTAGTTACCGTGGTAGTCAAGAAATTATTGGGGTTGGTACATGATGGGCATCTATGGATTGGTGACGAGAGAATCCCTATTAATGGAGAGTTGGTTAATAAGATCACAGGTTTGCTATAGGAAGGGCCTGATCCTAGGATCAAATTCATTGGGAAGCACAAAGACATGAAGCTGGCGCAGCATATGAAGGACCGCTTCGGGATGACAAAAGGAAAGAGAGGATATTAAACCTCAACACTCCAGCACCAAAACATTCGCTTCGTAGCTGAGCTCTTAGCCTGTAAATTAATGAGGAAGTGCAGGCCGAATGAAGTTCCTGCACCAATTGTCAGTATTGATGTAAACTGTGCCGAAGGCTACAGTTACAACTGGGTAGCATATGTTGCTAAGGAATTCCTTGAAGATGTCTGTGACACGCAGGAGAAAGGTAGACCCTTTCACTATTCATGGTTGTTAGTGCTTATCGTACTGATAGGATGGAAAGAACCTACCGAGGCACAATTTGTTGATGTGCCTCCGCATATGCCTGGCGTAGCAAGGTACGCATCCCTGTGGGTGTCACAGGATAAAAGTTTCCAGCAAATGATGAACTACGTGTTCACCTTTTACTCTATGAGTATCTCATATGAGATTCTGAAGATGCCATGGCTCAATAATGAGCTATTCTCTTAGTATGATGGAGCGGCCAACTTCAGGGCTAACATGCATCATGTATTTATTCAGGCCCGCGCAGATAACAAGCACAAATGGTCGAATTTGCCATATGTGGTGAACGAGGAAGACATCCTCACAATAGTCAAACAGTGGTCGGCTGAATGGTTGAAGGATGTAGGGACAAAACCTAACATTCTAGTCCCTCTAGTCACCAATGTGGGTGCAAGCCCTAGCCACACACAGTAGAATGCCCCACTCAAAGAAAGCGAAGAACAGAGTGAATCGTAGTAGAGTGAAGGCGACCAGGGTGGAGATGATGGAGATTAAGACAAAGAATAATATTCAGTCAAAACCGTCTCAGATCCCACTCGACCAGATAAGCGCAAGTCGCCAGAGGCAGAGGAAGTGACCAAACCTTAGTCCAGAAAGAAAACAAAGGTGTCAAAAGGCACAAATATTGTTGAAGAGCCCGCCATGACGATGGAAGAGCTTGACCAGGCTCTGACAAAGTCTACAGAAGTACTAACTAGCAAGTGGTCACAATTCATAGCTACGCATCTTGATGCCCTCACCAGCGTAACACAGCGAATTTCTAAACTAAAGGAGTTAGCAGCAAAATCCGTGACTAATGCTACAATAAGCATTGTACCAGTATCCACGCAGGAAAACACAAGTCAATGGCCAGCCAGAAATAACAGAGGACAAGTGTCAAGTGCATCCCTCATAATAACTGATGCAGCGTCTCGCTCGGAGATGAGCATGACAGTTGGGATAGATTACACCAAGTTGTCCATGATGAAGCTGCATCTCTGTCAATTAGCAATCATGAAGGAGATCCAAGCACGAGACCACTACTCACAAATACAGTTGGAAAATACCATGAAGCAGAATACGAGCCTCGCAGCACAGTTTAAAGAAGTGGTGCAGTGGAAGAGGGACACAGAATGTAAGCAGGATACACTGGTACAACTATTGGATGAGGCGTGTCGAAATCTTCCTGACTTCGATATACAGGCTGAGGAAGAACCATAGCAAAGAATTGCTAAGCTGAAAGCCTATGCACAACAGTCTCGCAGCGAGATTGAAAAGCTAAAATCCAAACATGAGGCTCAGATCGTGGAGCTTCAACTTCACATCACTCCGGAGAGTCCACCAGAGGTTAGGGAGTAGCGCCACAGAGATATTCAGGCCTCAGCAACGAAGATCACCGATCTTGTGAGCAGCACAGCAAAACTGCTAGAAGAAAGCGTCGACGCCTAGACGAAACTACAGGAAAATCCAGAAGTAGAAAATCTATAAGAAACCATCAAGCAGCGATAGGCAGAGCTAGATGTAGTGAAAGAGGAAATTAAGACTCTGCTTCCTATGCAGAATATGCTCAAGGTGAAGCAAAGAAATGAACTCCAGCAGAAAATTGAGTCGTACAGAATGAAAGCAATGCTGTTGGAAAATTCTATGCAGCCCCTTGTCGATGAGGCCTTGGAGTTGAGCACTGCTGCGGATAGCCAACTCAAAGTTTTGAAGGAATATGATGCATTTGCACAGGAAAATTATAGTGAAGCATCAGCAGCAGCATTGCAGGAGTTGGTGGAGAAGGAGCAAGCAACCGACGATATCATGTGTGGCCTCAACAAACAGTTCACTCTGTTCGCCAACAAGATTCTCCCACCAAACAAGCAGTAGAGTGTCCCAAGACGGGACACTGGTGAGTCTTAGGGGCTTGTTGGGGCGCGCGCCTTAACGGTCACTAATTTTGGTAACTCCATGGTTTTTGTGGAAGCTTGTAAGCGGAGTTGTGACTCAAAATAGTCTTAGGGGTGTCAGGGTTGAGTCAAAGCTCTCTTTTTTGTAATTGTCCATAAAATTCGGGTGTAAGCCCATGATTTTGTAATAGTGCACTTGTATAAATAAGCACTCATGTAAATATTTCAAGATCATCTAATGAAATGAGGACCATTTGATGCGAAGAAGATAGATCTATTTTTGGGTTTTAAGGTCAAGTCCCAGCTGTGTGCGTGGACGACCTCTACAGCTGTGTGCGCAGAGGGTTTTGTAAGGAAAGGAACTGCAGTTGAGTGCACAGCTTAGAGATTGTAAGAAAGGAACTGCAGCTAAGTGCGCAGCCTAGATATTGTAAGAAAGGAACTGTAGCTAAGTGTACAGTTATACTTGAAGGGTGGATCTGCTGCTGAGTGCGCAGATCAGAACTGTTGTTTTGTAAGAAGTGGAATAAAAGCGCAATTTTGTGGACGTAGCCCCTACACTGGGGGTGAACCACATTATATCTTGTGTTGTGGTTCTTTTGTGTTGTTTCTATTATGGTGTTATTTTATGCATTGATAAGTAGATAATTGATAAAGTAAGATAACTGTTAATATTAACTTCGCTGTGAATTCCCAGTTAAGGGTTAAGCAAGAAACATCTTTTATCTAATTGTGAAGCAAATTAAGTGAATATCGAAGCTCTGTTTGGTATAGATAATTGTGGTTAAGGCTAAATGTATAGTAATATCCCTCTTTTGCTTACAGAAACCTGGTTCTGCGGCACCCCATAGCTATTTCGGGTGAGACTGCAACCTGTTCGCAGGTTGTTACCGAAAGGGCCAACACTGTGGGTCTGTTTGTTGGTGCGAAGTTAATGGTATAAAACCCGGGTCTGCCCTATACCCCAACAGTCATTCCCAGATGTTCCTATCGGGAGGTTCTATAATGTAAACAAGTCATGTCAAGTCATTGTGGGTAACCCTCCTATTGGTCAAGGGTTAAAGTCCCCGCAGTTTCGAGGCACTAGGGTTATTAGACTCACCTAGTGAATTCAGCCCTAGTTGGGTTTAGTCAAGTTGGGAATTCGTATAAATAGAGAGCTAGCCTCTCTATTTATCACACACTCATCCACACTCAGTTGTAGAGAATAGTTGAGGAAGAAGAAGACACTAGGGCTAGGAAGAAAGAGGTTACTGATGTTGGGAGATCATCTTACTATTTTGGGGTTTTAATTTTGGTGTTGATTTTATCTCTGAGGAAGTTGCAGGGTTTTCTCCATTTATGGTTTCCCCGAGGATAAACAATGTGTTCATTGTCTCTTGTGTTTGATTGTTGTGCTTGTTATTCTCTTAGTTAAATATCCTAATGTATTGCTAACTTAATGATAAAAATGTAACACATCATACCCGACTTGAGGATAATCTTGGGGGAGATGAAAACTTCTGAGCATGGAAGTACATGATCTCCCTGATCCTTGAAGAAAATTATTTGGATCAATATATCAATAAGGAAGTTCCAGAACCAGAGGGATATGAGGCTAAGGATATACATAAGAAGAACATGATCAAGGCCAAGAGAATCATTGCATATTATATTAAATATCATCTCATCCCCCATGTGTCATCATTGAAGACATCAAAGGAAGTGTTTGATGCTTTGAAAAAGTTGTTCGAAGGAAAGAACATCAACTAGAAGATGACATTGAGGAACCCACTGAATAATGTGAATATACAAAACTTAGAGACTGTTAAGTCAGTAAATTGTTTCTTCAATTTTGGTTTGACTTCTCCAATTTTGGTTTGATTTTCATTTTATTTGAAGTAACTTTTTGTTTTAAGTCTCATTATTTGCTTCCTTTAGGAAAATTTTGGTTGTTAGGTAAATTTTTGAACTTAGCCTTTATAGTTTTGTTTTATAGTTGAACCTTTAGATTTTAATGGGGTTTAAAAAAAAAAAAGAGTCACTATATCAAAATATTGAGTCACAAATGATTATTTTGAGCATACCAAGGCAAGATCATTACTCAAGCAGTTTTTTAAACCTCCTACAAAATGTTTTAAAGCTAAAAAATAGCGAAAAATATCACTAAAGATATTCTTGTAGCGCTGGAGCGAAAAATTACAAAGGGCGCGCGACAAGAATATCGCTGCCTTCTTTTTCCCGATTTTCAAGCAAAATTTTGGCACGTCCCGGAATGATGAATGACTAGTTACGTGATTTTAGGATTTTATTACGTGCTATGTCAGTTTTCATCATGTGAACAGGTGATTTTGATTTATGGAAGGAATCGTGGCCATCATTACTCCAAATGCAGTCGATCATGACAGAACAAAGATCAGGCAACGATTTTGAGCAGCTGCAGCAGTTCAAATTGTACATTGGTCCTAAAGCATGCAAACGTTTATGAAATAGTGCATGCTTTTATTCATAAGCTTCTACCAATCCCCTGTTCACAAGAAAATGTGCTGTTGACATAGAAGAATTCTAGTTCCCCTAGGCCACAGCTAAAAAGAACACCAGAACCTCAGCCAAAGTCTGAGACAGATACTCATGGATTTCAAAGAAAACCAAAAGGCAGCTGAGATCATTTATGAAAAGGTTTTCTATACAGAGAATGCTCATAGTTTTAATGAGGAGCTGTTGGAGCAGCACTTGCCAAAAATAATCCTGAAAAGGTTTCTGCATTGATTCTGGAGAATACTTTTACATATGTGCTGGACATGGCTCGAGTTTTGTTACCTTTTCTGAAATGGTTTATAAGAGGCACTGATTCAAAGGGTCCAAGGATTTTAAATTGTCTGGTTCATTCTCCGTGGAGTACATCTTATCTAGCTCCAAGGATGAGATGGTTCCACCATCACACATGCAGAGGCTATATGAAAGAGTCAAACACAATCCAAGGTGCTTGTTTGTAGAGTTCCCAACAGGTATGCATATGGACACTTGGTTTGTTAGCAGGGATCAATGTTGGCAAACAATACAGTGTTTCTTAGTGAGAGAGCTTCCAAAACCTGAAGGAAATGAGGAAGGATCAAGAGATGGCTGGGAAAAAAACACTTTGGCTGCAACCAATCTTTCTGCTGGTGCTATTTATTTGAATGCAAAAAATTACTAGAATTCTGCTCTATTTTTCCTGTTTTGAGTCAGTGAAGTAAAATGCTGACCACGAGCTGATGGAGAGGAATTTTTGAAAAAAAAAAGAGGTTTTTGTTCATAAGATACCCATATACAAAAACCTCTCTCAGTTTTTCAACATATATCAAGGTGTGAAATATTCAATTAAATATTTGAAGCCTATTTTTCAGGGAGTTTAAATATTCAATATTTTCCTGTTTTAGTGTTCATTTTGCGGGGAATATTATGATTGATTGGAGACTAATTTTTACAAACCAAGAGAGGTTTTTGTCCATAACGGGCCCATTTACAAAAACCTCTCTCATGTTTTACACAAGTGTCACCAATTGAGAGATATGGAAGCTTCTTTGATACCTATTTTCCAGAAATTCGCCATATTTGCCAGGAATCCGATTTGCTATTTTTAGCCAATTAGTTGAGTTAGTTAGTTAATGTAACTGCCGGGTAGTTTCAATTTCGACCTAATGAAGGGGAGATGGAACTAATTCTTTGTAATTATAAAAGAGGGATAGGGGGACTGAAGAAGGGTTCTGATTTTTGGGAGCATCAGGAGGTTTACAAGACTGTTTTGTCTGCAAACTTGTTCAGAGATAAGTACTGTGACTCTTATAAGCATTTGCTGATAAAATAATGAGATATATGACTTTTTCCCCTTCTGTTTGTCTATGTTGGCTTTGTTATTGAACTTGTTTAGTTTCTTAAATGATAAATTCATTGCTAGTTAATGTGTATTTTCTGGTAATGCTTATCCTTTATGTATGAACCTCAGCATAGTCTTTCTGCTGGATCTTATGTTATATGTTATGCATCTTTATCAGTTTATGTTTATGATTTAGTTGTTACTTTTCTTTTGAATGTATTTCCTGACTATTCTTGAAGCTTACAACCATTTAAATCATACCAAAAACCCTAAACTTTGTTTTATTTATTGAGTTTTACTCTTGAGATTGTGTTGGCTTGTTCCCCTAGCCTTAGGAACAATTTCTGGCACAAACAGAGACCATGCAATCCTACTTCACAAGGGTTTCTTAAATCAAGGAACAACTTGAAGCAGTCGAAGAAAATTTAGAAGAAGGAGAGATTGTCATGACCACCTTGAATGGTATCCCTAGATCATGGGATTCATTCAGTAAAGAAATATGTGCCAGAATAAGGTTGATAAATTTCAGTAGACTCTGGAAAGAATGTACACAAGAAGAAGTTCAACTCATAACAAGAGAAGAGAAGATGGGAGCAATTGAATATCAATCTCTCATAGTTCACACTAGAAGATATCATAGAAAGAAGGAGGATTAAAATCACAAAAAATGGGAGGACCATCATCACAAAAGACAAAATAAATTTAGAAGAGATCCTTCCAACATTTGATGCTACACTTGTGATGATAAGGGACATTACTCAAGAGATTTCCCTGGGAAAAAAAAGGCTCCTTCAACAAGAATTCAAATAATAATAGACATCATGCTCACACCATTGAAAATGATGAACCAACAATACAGAGACTCCAAAAAGAAATTGATTCTTCAAGTGATGAAGACTATGTCCTAATCTCAACACTCATAGGAACTATCTCACATGGAATCAATGATTGGATTGTAGATAGTGGGGCATCCAAACATATGATGGGATATAAAGAATCATTAATCAATCTTTCCGAGTCACCTCACAAGGTGAAACTTGGGGATGATTATTAATACCTCATAAAAGGAAGTGGTGAAGCTTCCTAAAATCTATACTTTGGAAAATTTTTGAAGATGAAAGATGTGCTATATGTTCCAGGATTGAATAATAATATTCTCTCCATCTTTGCACTAGAAGCAAAGAGAATAAGAGTTGCATTCGTTGATGGACAAGTCCTAATGTGGCCAAAAGGAAAGACAATAGATTATGCAACAGTGTTTGGAGAGAAATAGGGAAGATTCTGCAACATGAAGGGACAAAGTGAACAAGAATTGGTTCATGAACCCATTGAATGAGGTGAACTATGGAACCAAAGTATTACACATGTGCACTATAGAGTACTACCAATTGTAATAAAATCAGTTTCAAGACTTCCATAAATCTAGACCAAACATGAAGGAACTTGCAAGGGATGTGTGCAAGGAAATAACTTAAAGAAGACATTTCCAAGTAGTGAAAGAAAATCAAAAGGAATAATGAGTGTAATCAACTCAGATGTTTGTAGGCCCATGCCATCCATCTCAATAACCGGGTATTATACTATGTTTCCTTTATAAATTATTTCTCACGCAAGAATTGGATATATTTCTTGAAAGGGGAAAATGAAGTCTTCAACAAGTTCAAGCAATTCAAATCCTTGGTTGAAAATCACACTGAAAGGAATATCAATACTCTTAGTTTAGATAATGGCAAAGAATTGACCTCAGAATAATTCAAGGAACTTTGCAGAGAATATGGATTAAGAGGGAGTTGAGCTCTCCATACAATCCTCAACAGAATGTCATTGCAGAATGAAAGAACATAACAATAATGGAATAAACAAAAGTAATGCTACATGACCAAGATCTTGTGATGTAGTTATGTGGAGAAGAAAAAAGGACAGTTGTGTATGTACAAAACTATACTCATCACTTAGTACTCAACAAAAAGACTATTGAAGAGGATTTCTCAGAAGAGAAACCAGAAGTCATCCATCTCATAATATTTGGTTTCCCAATGTACATACACATTCCAAAGGAAAAGAGGACCAAGCTCGATCCTTCTGGTAGGAAGGGGATATTCGTAGGATATAGTGACACTTCAAAGGCCTAAAGAATATACTTCCTAGGATTCAAGAAGATCAAAATCAGCAGAGATGTAACATTCGACGAAGACTCGACATACTCCAGATCGAGAAAACTACCTATTGTAAAAGCCAAAGAACCTGATGCAAGAAGAGTCTAATACATGGCAATAGAATAAACATTACTAGAATACGATGAATATTACAACATGGAAGGACCACAAGATCCTGTAGAATCACTTCATGAGAAGAACTCCCGCAAGAGAAAAGTAACATGGGTGTAATGACCCTCCACTGGGTCTAGAAATTTATAGCACTAATATGCATGATTATAGAAATCTAGATCAAATTAACCACATAATTTACTTTTAAATAACAAGAAATGAATAAACAACATAATTGATCTGACCTGTAAAATATGTCAAGAATTGCTAGTGTTGTCGAAGGCTGTTTTTGTTGTCAAAACCCTTGTTGCTAGATCCTACTAACTCACCAAGATATGTTGGTTATTCTAGATGTATTTGCTCATGAAATATTCGTTGCACATTCTAGATGAATTGCCAATCATTATGGTCCACCAGTTTCCTCCCTACCATACCTTGACGGGTACTCTCCTTTCCTCGAGCCCCCCAAGATCCATGGGGATGACAATACATTACTAGAAATGTAATTAATATGCTAGGATGTTACTAGGAGGCTCCCAACCTCACTCACCTCATACTGAACCACACTCTTCCATAGTTTCCCTAGAGCCACCAAATTGGTTCCAGCTCAAACTATAGCAGGACTAAAGAAGAAGAAGATGACGATCCTCGTTCTTCCATTTCTTTAGCTTTTACTAACCATTTCGTTAATTCTCATGCATCCCATGCACCACTTTTAGTTAACTCTTTGCTTTAATTTAATTAATTAATTAATTAGTTATATTTACCAACCCACTTTTTAGTTATCTTTAGTTCTCTTATTCTTTTTCGATTAGTTAGGATTTCACTTTAGCTGAAGTTCCTTAATTTGCTTTGTTAATTGATTTCTTAATTTATATTTATATTTATTTTAGTTTATTTATCATGTATTTAATTATTTATTTGTTTATTTATTTATTTATCATTTTTAATTTAATTTATTTATTTTTAACTTAAAGTTCTTTATCATTAACTTATTACTCCCCTTAATTAAAATAGATGTTGATTACCACCACATTCTCGTCACAACTAGAATTATCAAGGTGCTATTCTCCCAACATTCCCTTCCAATAATTCCCACTTGTGGGGAGTTGGTTATGATGACTAAGCCAATGTTACCTCAATTCACCTACCCTGGGAAGAGCTAGGAAGTTCCTGTAGAATAAGGATGAATCCTAATTGAACACCCCCTAGTAATAATCTTTGTGAGTGATCGACTCATGACCTACCCTCACAACACATGCATCTGATGAACTGGAGTTTTCCTCACTCTATTCAAATTTTATTGCACTTTCCAATTTGTTAGTCTTACAAGTATACTTGTTTTTAGCCTTGTCACTTGATGTGGATCTATTGGCAATTGCAATCCCATCATCTACACATAAAACAAGCCATACATCAAATCTCATAAATAATATTTCAACTATAAAAAAACATCAGTCGACCTCAACATTTGAGGTTTCTCGACTAATCCATAGTCCATGCATTCTAGTGTATCAACATATCACAATTCAATCATGCTATATACAAGACTGATATCACCTACCATAGTCGTCGACTCAACTATAGTCTTTGCATATCGATGCTTTCTTGCGTTTCATGTACCTGCCTTTCCTATCATACTTGATAGAACATCAGAGCACATGCTACATAACTTTTGTCAAAACAACATACAAATTTAATTGTTGCTAATAAATTTACATGATTTTTCATTCACAATTAAAATCATAATATAACTGCATACATAATTGCTTAAATGCCAAAATTATTTGCATAATCATAGTTTACTCAACAATATGTCAGACAATCCTTCTTAGGTCACATCTCATCAATAATTCATTGCTTCACAGAAGTCAAGTTCATCCGAAACCGAATTCCCTAAAAAGTACATTTATACAAAGTTTTTATATCTCAAAATAAATAGCCGACTCATTCATGATATAATTCCCTCAATAAAAGTTATTTTTATCTCAAGAATCAGGGTAAAAACAAGGTGTTACAATGGGCATGAGAGATAATACAAGATGTAGAAATATATGGTGCTCCATATGGGATGCATAGAGAAAGGAAAATACCTAAACCATACAACAACTATGTGGCCTTGCTATGTGACATCATTGATAAATAACCTTTCAGCTACGAATAAGCTACAGAAAGGAAAGAGTGGAATGATGCCATGACCAACGAGTACTAGTCTATTATGAAGAATGATGTCTGTGAGATAATTTCGAGATCAAAAGGGAAGTCTGTCATGACTTCTAAGTGGATCTAAAAGATCAAGCATGCTACAGATGGTAGCATTGAAAAACATAAGGAAATGTTCATGGCACATGGCTTCTCCCATGAAGAAGGAATAGATTACGAGGAGACATTTTCACCCATAGCGAGATACACTTATATCATATCTATGCTTGCATTGGCTGCAATAATGAAATGGAATGTACACCAAATGGATGTCAATAAATAATTCTTGAAAGGTGTAGTTGAAGACGAAGTGTACATGGAACAACCATTGGGATTTGAGACACATGATAGTCAGACACGTGTGCAGATTGAAGAAAACCTTGTATAGATTTAAATAGGCACCTAGGACATGGTATGACGGGATGGAATTTTTTTTTATGAGCTTAGGATTTACTAAGAGTAAAGAGGATTCCAACCTTTGCTTCAAGGTTGAAGGAGGGATATCAATGATCCTACTATATGTTGATGGCATATTTCTCATAGGAGAGAACAAACTCATTGTAGATGCAAAGAGGAAGATTGCCACTGAGTTCGAGATGAAAGACCTGGGAATGATGCAGTATTTATTAGGCATGGAGGTGTGGCAGAGTACGAATGGGATCTTCCTTGATCAAGGAAAGCATGCAGTTGAGATTCTAAAGATATTTAGAATGTTGGACTGCAAGGCTATAACCACACCTATGGCATCAAACTTGAAGCTACTGTTTGATGACACTGTGTTGGAGCATTGACTGCTGCCCTGTATTCATCCTCTGCTAATGAAAGTGAGATGGTGTGTTGTTTCTTACTTTACCAGAAAATGCGACCTTCAGGAAACATGAAGACAAAACCTGATGTTGAATTTTTGTTAGTTGGATCACTGGCCCAATCTAAATCAGAAAATCTAGCTAGTTGAAGTGAGGAACTAGCTGTGTAGTGCACCCCTAATTTCTTAGTTCCCTGGACATAATGAATAATTCTTTTTGCAGACCTCCAATGGAGCTCATGTGGCTGGTGCATATGTATTGATACAACACTCACAGCATAATACAAATCATGTCTTGTATGAGTGAGGTAAATAAATTTGCCCACTAGTTTCCTATAGAGTGTAATATCCACCATTGGGGAATTGCCAAATTCATGCATTTTAATACCAGAAAGAAAGGGATACTTGGATGCTTTAAATTTGGCCATATTAAAATTCTTTATCACATCTGAAGCATACTGTGGCTGACTTAGCATGATGCCCTTACCATTTTCCCCAATTTCCAACCCCAAAAATTGCCTTAGCAATCCTAGGTCTGTCATAGCAAATTCACTGTGCAAAGAGCTCTTAATTTGGCCAATTAAATTGGTGCAGCAACCTGTAATAAGAAGATAATAAACATAAAGAACAATGACCTGCAAATCAACATAATTTTTCTGCAAATAGACATTAGGGTCTGATTTTCATCTTGTGAAGCCAATTGAAAGCAAGAAAGCATCCATTTTTGCATACCAAGCTCTGGGGGCTTGCTTGAGTCCATACAATGATTTTTTCATCCTACATACCAATGAAGGATCCTCTTGAAAACCTTCAAGCTGCTGCATATAGATATCCTCCTGTAACTCACCATGCAAGAATGCACTCTTTACATCCATGTGGTGAACTTCCTAACACTTACTAGTTGCTAGTGCAAGAACTAGTCTAATTGAGTCCATCATTGCAACCGATGCAAATGTCTCTGTGTAATCGATTCCATAGACTTGAGAATAGCCCTTAGTGTTGTCAAGAATATTGCACCTTCTATGGATAGAAGCTGTTCCTCTGGTCTGAATGGTTCAGATCCAGAACAAATAAGTGAATGACAAAGGGTGAAAACCTTCCCTGAATGTTGTAAACACCTAGAATAATGCTTTGATGACGGACCTATGTACTTTCAGAACATGTAAAACAAACAAGAACATCAAAGCTACTAGAACATTATTTACACATTCATACTAGTGACTAAGGAATCCAGTAACATATACATGCGAGATCAGTACAACAGATATGTGGGACGAAAATCAGCTTTGCATTAAAAAATCAATGAAGAAGCTTACAACCATTTCCTTGGTGTTGACAAACTCCTCCACAAGACAAACACCTCATCCCCGATAGCTCCAACTTGCTCTCTTGTGCTCTCCAATGGATTGGGCTAGATAGTCAATTCAACAACATAACATTACCATTCAGTTCTCCCCCTCAACCATGGATGTGAGCTTGTATTTATAAGGCTCAAATAGATAGGTATGGTTGAGAGAATTGTGGGTGAGGTGGATATAACATCCTACCAAGAGGGATCTCGACTTCAACCAACCTAGATTGATAGGGATAAGGGAGGACACGAGGCTCATGTTCTAGAAACCTTGAGAATCCTCTTTTTTTTCAATTTTACCAAGGGTACTGCTTATAGAACTTTATGACAGAGCGGTGTAGGTAAGAACCTCTTCAAGGATAAAGCACATACACGGTGGCACTGCTTTTCTATAATAGGAATCAGGCGGTGCTGAACAAGTTACCACTCATCAACTAAAGGGAAAAGGTAGTGCTAGGGTTTTTCATCTAGAATTGACATCTAGAGCATCTTTCCACTCCAAGTTTGGGATTTAGGGAAAACATAGGTGTTAAGGATCTCATCACATGTTGGTGACAGGATTTGGGTATAACAAAATGCCCCCCAAAGCATGAGGCTTAGAGGGATATGATAAGCGAGAGCTTTGAGAGAACAAGTTGTCACTTCGAGGTAAGTGTCAGCTTGATTGGAGAGTGTTTTTGAGTAGGCATATGTAATACATCAATATTTTTTTACTCATAGACAAATGTAACCAACTCATGGCTACAGACCAATACAAAGAAGATCCATGAGAGGAATAAACAACCATGGATACTAGAATACAATGTAGATCCATGTGATAGAGGACTCAAACTTGGACATATCTACCAGACATACAATGTAGATCTGTGTCATAAAGATGCAAATTTGAGCATAGGCATGACCATACAAATGTGCATCCATGCTTAATATACAAAACTCCTTTGCAACCTAGGGAAATCAATGAGTGCTAAACAAGTACCCAGGTCTTCGTCTCGTTTTCCACAAGGTACGATTCTATCCATGTGATTACAATGTTCTGAAGTCAAACATGGTAGAAACCACTTGATTACCGTCCAATGATGTGAACCGTTAACAAGTGCGAGGGAGATCACCATTGATGTCAATGATTCCCAAGGTACCCTAGTACAATCTACTGAGTGTGAATAGATGTCTTGATGTCAAACACCCAGTCGATTCTATCGATCAAAGTTCAATGATGTGAACCTATGTTGAGAGTGAGAGAATCTATCATTAAGGCATACAGATCTCAGGCTACTAAATTTGTTTCTAAGACTATTTCCTGGATGATGAGCTGATGTCGACGGGAATAGTCTTGTTGAAGGAGGGCCATGATGAATCCCACATCAATGACATGAAAATCAGAACAAAGTTCTGGAATGATGTGAATGAGGTAACCATAAGACTGACTCAAAAGTACTGACACAGAGACTATTTTGATTGTAGAGGTAAACTTTTTCAACTTCCCTTTGAACATCGGGCGGCACGACAAAAGACTTGGTAGCATGACTAGAACAGATAAACACATAGTGCGATGGTGGACAAAGAATTATTTTGAAAAATTCAAAGGAGTGACATGACTCATGAAAGTGGATCATCATGGAAATCAGCTGAATACCCATTTGACTGAAATGATATGCAGACAAGTGCCATGTTCAAAGGTAAGGACAGACTGCCATTTATTTTCAAAATGATTCCCTTCCCTTAATTCCCCATCATGATTGATGAGTGCCTCTTTTCATTTTTACGAGTTCAAAGAGGGTAACAAACACTCGTTGTAGCTCGTCCGAAGACAAGTCCAAACTCATATGTTTTATGAACCTGAGAGATGATGGGTTCGTTCCCAAAAGAGGGTCTCTCAATGTTTAATTTAACGAGTCCAATGAAAGTTAACTTAGTATCGTTCATGTTTAGAGAGTCTAAACGACCACGGAAGAAGACTCCATAGGGTACTTTTTTGTAAATAGTTCATTAGAACCAAAAAAGTGATAACCTACCATCAGATGGACAACTCTTTAAGTGATTTAACGAGCATGAAGAATACAAGATCGCTTGACAATATTTTTGTATTTAAGGAGCCCGAAAAGAGTTTAAAGAGGACTACACTAGGTCTCTTTTCATAATGAGGTATTTTATGAGTCTGAAAAGAATCAGAAAAGGACTCGGACCTTTGATGCTAAGTTTGGACAGCATGACCAAAGTGTCGCAATAAATTCTCAAAGAATTTTTTCGTTTTATGGTAGTACAAAAAAGTAAAAAACAAACTCCCAAAACTTTTACTGCTACCGCTCTTTATCCTGCAACAACTTAGAAAACAACTATTAAACTCTCCAATAAATGAAATCAAAAGGATCATGACTGATAGTTTTCTTGTAATAAATGATTTTAAAAACAAAACTATGACCTGCCAAAAACTAGAATGCTTATAAAAGTTATGTAAATAGTAAAAAACAAAACATTTTACCATTTACCAATAGTGGAGAGTCTTTGGAGAAGTTTCTTGGCTAGATTTTCAATTGGTGATTCTGGGAGCATCTACTGTCGGATTTACGCGTCGTTAGTTCCAAGTAAAAGCTTGAACCTTTCTCTTTCATTTTGTGCTTTCATTTTTAATTTTTGGGGATGTTTTGGGTAGTTTGAGAGAGCCCTAAAACCTTGAATGCGGGCACCGCTCTTATCCCTTACGGGATAAGGGGTACCTCGCAAGAACCGCGCCTAAAACACTTCACTCGGGTAGTGCCATAGCCTGTTCTCAATGAGATTCAGGCAGTGCTGACCATGGGTAAATAAAAACATATGTACAAGGCAAATTAGCTAAATTTTGATGATTTGAAAGGTTGATGATGTTTCTAATTGGCCTTATGATTTTTTTTGGCAGTTTTTCATTGGTAAAAAATGGTTATTTGGAAAGAGAGGCAACATAAAAATGATGATGCATTTGCTGAAAGAAACACGGGATGTATAGCCGCGTTGAGGGACTGTGGTCTTCTGAAGTTTTTTCGCACACCCAGCATGGTGTCACATGAGCATTTATTGGAGCATATTCTCTGTATGTGGAATCCGAAGCAACAGTATTTTGAGGTGGGTGCTCATGTATTGACAATTGAAGTAGAATATATCTACTTCTTGATAGGCCTATCGAGACAGGGTGCTCCCATCTCTTTGACTGGTTTCCATGGAGGGGACATCACCACCCAGGAATTAATAAATCACCATTGTATTCCCGGGACCAGAACATCAGGGAAGAAAATTCCCATCAAAGAAGTGGTGGATGGCCCTCTTCACATAGTCTTATTTACCATGTAGAGAGTGGCGGGGAGCCAAGGGGCTCATCAGGGATCTATAGCGCATATGATCTATGCTATAGAGGCTATGGCACCCACAGTATTCAACTAGGCAGAGGCTCTACTACTGGTTTTCAAAGATCAGCTGACCAAGTGTCAGCAGGGAGAGTTGAAGCAGTTCGGTTTCGGATCCATTTTAGCGTGTTTATTTTTTGAGTAGGTCCCCCAACTGAGACCCCAGGTAGTATTCATAGAAATGAGGGCGAGAGACCCTCACATGCTGAAGTGGGTTCAGATCATGGCCCGCATAGGGGCAGGTAGAGGCAAGGTGAAGTTCAGAGACCCATTTTTACAATGAATGAGAGACCAGCTCCTTATGGTTGAGGACTACGCATACATGGGTACTGATTTTAGGGGTGACACTGATCTACCGCTTCCATCGAGTGCACAATGGGGCGACATTGGTAAGAAACAAAAACCATAAAATAGAAATTGTGTTTTTATGTTTTAATGTTTTATATTTTTTATGTGTAGCAACGAGACTTAAATGTTTTCATGCAGACGTCGGAGAAGCATGACCTGGGGGATCCTCCCCACTAAACAGGTGAGCTGAAGCTCGTTTTGTTCCATAGGGTGATGATGTGATGGGGTACCTAGAGGAGAACCTTGAGAGATTAACTCTAGACATACCAGATTCCTTGATCGATGACCTCCCACTGAGGTACCAGAGGCCCACTGCGGGAGTACCAGGTCGTTTTAGTAGACTGCTACGTCGAATTGCCTAGGTAGTCATCTGTCACTATGAGCATCACTAGATGATAGGATGCATGATGTATCATTGAAAGCTGATAGCTTCAAGATTTTTGTATGATGATATTTTTTCTGAAAGCTTAAGCGCTTCAGATGAGGTCTCGTGACCTATTTTTTTGTAAATCATTATATATATATATATATAGACTTCTACTTTTGGTGTTTATATGTCTCAAATGGAAAATGTATTTATATGAATTTTATTTGTCGCTTATAGTTTATTTACAGTGAACCATGTTTGATTTTCACGTCATGAATGGGAAATATGCTAGTCTAGGATGTAATTTTCCAATGAGTCGGCAAATGCATTATCTTCCCTAGGGATATTCCTATAGGTAATAGCTTCAAATGACCTCTCCAATAAACTTACTCTCGAGAAGAGATGGAGAAGCATGGGATTCCTGATAGTATAGTCATGGTTTAAATGACAAACCACTAGTTGTGAGTCCATCAAAACTACTAAGTTACAAACATCTTCGGAGGCAGCTTCAGTTAGAAGACCTATGACTGCTTGATACTCAACGATATTGTTGGTAGCAGGACCAATACAAAACACTCCTGAACTGACCAAATCGCAAGCTGGAGAATAGAGAACCCAAGCAGCTGAGGCAAGATTCAAGGTGTGGTAGCAAGAACCATCAGTGAAGCCGTAGAAAGCCATCTCCTCTGCACGACCAAAACATGGTATAAACAGATATGAACACTAAACTCAAAACCATATTGAAAATACTTAATCACACTAAAAAGTCAAGTAATATACATATATACAAGGTACTATACAAGAAAGATCTAGGCATAGTACTTCTTCAGGTACAACCCATTTTGAGGTTGTCCTAAGGGGATTCCATCATAGTCCATGAGGTCATAGGCCCCTTTCTCTAGAACTTTGGAAATAACGAAAGGACCATACCACATGGATTTGAACTTCTCTTTCCCTAGTTTTTCATGTCTCTGATCATAGGTTAAAACTAGGTCACCTTCGTTAAAGGCACGAGGTTGGATGGACTTGACATATTGCGCCTTGACGCATTTCTTGTGTGCCTCATTTGCTAAGGAAACATCTCTTCTAGTTTTGTCAAGGTTGTTCAAGTAGAGAAGTCTTTCTTCCTCTGTAAAAGTGTCTGGAAGAATTTTGATGCCAAGTTTCAAGGATGGAATTTGACATTGAATAGGCAAGACAACTTCTAGTCCATAGACAAGTTGGAAGGGTGAAAAACCAGTAGCTGTTTTTATCGAAGTCCTATAATCCCAAAGAGCGGAGAAAAGAATATAGTGCCAGTTGGATTTATGATCTCCAACCATCCAACACAGCATTGTTTTCAAAACTTTGTTAGTGGCCTCGACTTGACCATTAGCTTGCGGATAATAGGGCATTGAGTTTTCATGACAAAAACCTAGCTTGGCCCTTAATTCCTCCATCATTTGATTTCAGAAATGTGATCCATGATCCATAACTATGGACTGCGGGACTTTGAATCTTGCTATCACATGATTGAACAGGATGAGAGCGGTAGTCTTACCGTCCTCTGCATATGTAGGCATAGCCTCAACCCATTTCGTAAAATAATCAACAGCTACGATGATGTAACCATGCCCCCTGGCTGAGGTAGGATTACAATGCATGCAATCAATCCCCCATTTGGCGAAAGGGCCAATGACAATGATGGGGTGTAACGGAGCAGGGTGGGTGTGCTTTTTCGGATAGAAATGTTGGCAGGGTGGGAATTTCTTAACAGCCTCATGACAATATTTAAAGATTGAATGCTAGAAATAGCCAGTGCAAAGGATTTTTTGGGTTGTAGCCATCCCAGATAGATTACCTCCACATGCTCTAGAGTGGCAGTCATTCAAAACTTGTTCAGCTTCCTCGTGGGTAAGGCATCGCCGGAGAAAGGAATCGATACCACATCTATACAAAGTGTCATTCAAGATGAGGTAATATTTTGCATGGTGACAGATACAGTGGTGATTGTTTGGCTGAAATATTTGTGTCTAGATATAAATGAGAAAATATCCATACCATGGGTTAGTAGTGCTTATGAGGAATAGGAATTCATCAGGGAATGAATCACTCAGCTCAGATTCCGTCGAAGCACAGGGAAGATCGCACATGAGCTTAGCAAAGACCAAGGATTTCTTTGACATAGCTTTGGCAAATTCTAGATCAAACTCTTGTAGGATGACTATCCATTGGGAATATTTTCCCTCGAGCACCTGATGAGTTAGGATGTAATACATAGGGTTTTGGTCTGCCAATACGGTGGTTGTGCAGAGCAAAATGTAGTGACAAAATTTCTGAACAGCAATGACCGTGGCCAATGCTAATTTCTCCATGCATGAGTATTGAGTTTTGGAATCCATGAGATTCTTATTAGCATAGTAGATCATGTGCTCCTGATCATTGGGATTCTCCTACACCAAAACCATAGCGATGGTAGTAGTGGAGGAAACAATGTATAAGAGAAAATCCTTTGAATAACCTGGGGGGTGTATCACGGGTGAATGATTCAGAGTGTGTTTGAGATTATCAAAGGTCCATTGGGCTTGGTCATCCCAAAAGAACAGAGTGTCCTTCTTAAGGAGACGCATATAACCATATGTTTTCTCTACAAAATTGCAAATGAAATGGTGGAGGAAGTTTGCCTTCCCTTGCAAACTTTGGATTTCTAGAAGGTTGGTTGGGGCTAGTAGGGCTATAATAGTGGCAATTTTCAATGGATCTATCCGGATTCAATCCTTAGAAACCACAAAACCTAACAGACATTCTGTCTCGATGCAAAAAACACATTGATGAGGATTGAACTGTATGTTATAATGACGACATATCAAGAAAATGTCTCTAAGATGACTAGGGTGTTCTTCCCATCGCTATGAATGAGCTGGGAGGTCATCAAGGTATGGTTCTACAATATGTTTTATATCATGAAACGCATAGGACATAGCACATTGGAAAGTGGCTCCAACATTTTTCAGGCCAAATGGTAACTTCCTGTATGCAAAGGTTCCCCATGGGCAAATAAATGTTGTCTTGTGTTGATCGGTGGGTAAAATTTCAATCTAATTATAACCCGAAAAGCCATCCATAAATGACAAGATGACACTTCCGGCATATTTTTCGATAATCTGGTCGATATGCAAAGTGGGAAAGTTGTCTTTGGGACAAGATTCGTTCAAATATATGAAATCGATGTAGACTCTAATGGTTCCCTACTTTTTATTGACAGGGACGACGTTCGATACCCATTCTGTCAGGGGTACGGGATAAATAAAACCTGCTTTTAGAAGCTTTTCTATTTCAACTTTGATAGTTGCAGCTTTTCTTGGATCGACTTGTCTCAGTTTTTTCCTGACAAGTTTTGCGAAGGGATAGGTTTTTATTTCATGAACCACAATGGATGGGTCTATCCCAGATAGTTCTTCACATTACCAGGCAAAGACATCCTAGAATTCTTTGAAAAGTGCTCTATATGCTTCAGATTCTTCTGCTGAGCAGTTCTGCCCAACATGAACATGCTCAAGGGTGCTAGGCTTGGCTGATATGTCAATTGGATTTGTTTGAGTAATGTTGCATAGGTTTCCTTCAGAATTCATGTTCTGCAACAATATAGGAGTTTGAGGCATTTTGACAATATCAGTAGTAAAAAGGGATCCAAAATCATGGTCTACCGAACTGGTATTGGGGAGGAATGAGGATTTATGGTGATGATACTCCCATATAGGTTCATTCGTACTCATAATCTCCATAATGGACTGATCAGAAGGAAAATTCTGGGAGAGATAATCCAGAGTAGGAAGAGAGGGTTCCAACCAGTAGGGCAGGTGGTAAGGGTCTGAAGCCACTAGATGAAGGTCATTAGTGTGGTCATCATAAAGGGTTTGGATAATGTTGTACATTGCTTCATGCGGACTCAACGAGGTGGACCCAACAATTTGTTTTCCCTTTGGATTACAATCAAACAAAGAAATAATATTTATCATCGTCCTTTCTGTGTTAAGAGGGTTTGACGGAAAATTCCCCATAAGGGAAGAATCCTTCAACATGCCTACCCCAATCAACTGGTAAGGAGGATGGGATTGGCCTAACATATGGATGTTATTAGTCGTAGGGGTGGTAACATCCGATGCACAGAAATCAAGCTGGTCAATGGTTACAATCCTCCCTAGATGCAGAAATTGGACAGTTCTAAATATCGTCAAAGCAACAACAGTCATGGTGTAAAACCAATTTCTTCCTAATAGGAGGTTGTAGTCTAACATGGCATCTACTACTTCCACTTGAATGGAAATGGATTTTCCCCCAAGCTCGACTAAAAGGGCTAGTATGAGACCATGGGGCTGGAAACCTCGTCCATCAAAGGATTTTAGAGTCATTGGTGACGTTACAAGCTCAGGAGATCCAATAGCTTTCCAACAAGACAGGGACAAAATTGAAGTTGAAGCACATTGTGTAGGACAACTTTGGAGTACTTCCAAGGTAGACATTACACATGGTTCCAGAGCAAGATCTTCGACTACATTATAAAACTAGGTAGCTCATGCATTAGGGTTAAAAATATCCTTCCTAAGAGTACTCTTGGGTGGGCGCAAAACCATGTTGAGATTAGGTTTCTTGATGGTTAGGGGACCAATAGACGGGGACTCGATAGAACCAGTAGAGGGAGATTTTCCAGAAGAAGAATTGTCTTCTTTATTGTCTGTGGCTTTGTCATAACTCTGACTTTGAGTTTGCAAATTAATAGTGTCTGAGGAAATCATGCAAACTTCCTCTGAAGAACTAGAATTTGCCTGATTATACATGTGGTCTATCAGTTATTGTTGAGAGGGGAAAGGATCCGTGAGAACTGTTGGCATGGGATTAGATTTTAGAAATTGATTGATTTATTCATGACGAGGACACTCTTTCATGAAGTGGCCACCTATGCATAGTAGACATGGATACTTTGCTTTTCTTTTCCCTTTATCATTCTCGTTGATGTTTGGTTTTGGATTCTCTTGTGGGTTTCTAGGTTTTTTGTTTTTGGATTTACCTTTGTTTTTATTGTTGCTAGGCATTTGTGTACTCTGAAAGGAATTTACCTCAGCAGAAACCTTGGGAGTTGAAGGAGTAGAGGTGGAATTTTAGGGTTGCTTAGCAGTTTTTGCTATTGGCGGGGACTGGATTGAACCAACAATCCCATTAACGTGGATTTCTGCTGGTGGCTTGGCATGATCAATGCTTGGGAGAGGAGCTTGAGGGATCAAGTCATACAACGTTCCAGACTGGGAATATACAAAGTCCAGATATTGGGCTTGACTAATGGCTTTCTCTTCAGTAACGGCACCACCCATAGCCACATCTCGGGCGATTGGAGGCAACAAAGATTTAGTAAACCAATCAGCTAACAATTGATCCGAGATAGGAGCCTTAATAAGTCTTCTTCACCTTCTCCACTCATGGATATGATCTGATATGTGTGTGGAGATGTTCTTATGCAGAGAAGTTAAGAGATATGTACCCATTTGATAGTGGATAGGAAGCTGAAAGTGTGTAAGAAAGACATTTGCCAAAGAACCAAAATCCACAAACGAATGTTGTGGAAGTTCAATGTACCATTTCTTGGTGGCACTAGTCAAAGTTCGCTGGAAGAGTCTTAAACAAACTGAATCATCCATTAGGGAGTTCGAAGAACACCACAAATGGAATGTCATGACATGGTTTTTTGGATCATCTCCCTGCTTCCCATCAAATTTTGGAATGTCCGATGGTAACTTTACCGGAATGGTAGACCATGAGGTGTTATGTCAAATGGGATCATTAATCAACTTGGACAAATAAGGCAAGTCCAAAGTTTCTAGGAAAGGTAACTAGCGATTAAGATGTATGTACTGGTAATATTGATAGTGCATATAAGTACCAGTAGGACCATAAGTAGACTAGTATACAGGTTGTTGAAATGACTATTGTGATCAAGAACCACTGGAAGATCCACCCACAGGGGGTTGATTTCCAGGATCGGGACCGTTAGGACCATCGGAGCTTCCAGGAGGAGGACCACCAGGGACTCTTGGACCTCCGGGACCACCAAGACCACCTGGGACACTAGGATGAGGACCAACAAACCCGCCAGGACCCCTGGGAGGTAAACCTTCGAAGCCTCTAGAACCACTAGGAGGAAGGCCACTAGACCCTTCAGGACCATTAGGAGGGAAGCCACCAGGCCCCCCAGGACAACCATGACCATTAAGACCATAAGGAGGAGGACCACCAGGCCCTCCAGGACCATTAGGCCCCTAGAGGGAGGACCTTCATAAGGTTTTCCTCCGACACCCCCCTGCAGTATGTATATATATCCCTCCCATAGCTGGCATGTAGGACTAGTTGGGTTTCCCCCATGGAGTGAAAGTATTACAAGGATATGGAATTCCAACATAAGGCATTCCTATAGGGGTGGGTTGGTAATTGATATTTCCTACAGGTACTTGATTTTCTATGTAACCATCCCCCCAAGAGGTTTGATTGGTTACAGGTTGTGCCCCCAAAGGCTGACCTGAACTGGATGGGGGGTTAACCACATTCATACAGGTAGGAGGGACATAGACTGCAAATTGCTCTATACTAGAGGTTTGTCCATTACTAGCTACAAATCCAGTTACAGGTAATGTAGGTCATGCTGGGGGTTGCCCCCTGACACTAGAAGGTGTTGATGAAACAAGAATTGAATGTTGTTCCCCAGGTGTGGAAGACCCTGGAGGATTTGGAATAGACATAATATGGGAGGTGGTGGGTTTGGTGGTTTGACTTGGATTATGTGGAGTCAAAGTGCGATCTATAATAGGTTCAATGGGTTTCATAGAATCAAGAAGTGAGTGATATCCCACAATCCAAGGGTCCGTATTATGAGGAAAAACTACCGAGCGAGGTGGTGATGTACCCAATATGTTATCTATTTTCTTCTCAAGGTCTCTTGCACAAAGAATAGTTTCCCAGTATTGTCTACATTCTTCTTCATTTGGTGAAATTTCTTTAGAAAAGGTTGGACAGGTTCCAAACGAAGCAATGGCCTGTCCCATATAGGTATCCCAAAACAGAGCATTGGGACCATAATCTGGACGGATAGTATCATCAACATGGCCTTCTATGGGAGAATGGAAAGAAGTATTACCCTTAGAAGGTTGTTGAGCCAAGGGAGGACCGTGTGAAGGATATGGATCTCTGCTTTCTGCAACCACATTTTCTCCTACTTTGGAGTTGGTAGCAGCTCCTTAGTCGACAGCTTCCATAGGATCTTCTCCCAAAACAAGAGTAAAATCAAGTGGCAAGCCCCATACTCTTCTGGACTATCTCAATTCAGCTAATTTGTACAGTGCCTATCTAAACTAGGGTTTCAAAACTAGAAAAAACACACAAAAAATTCTCCTACTCAATCTACAGGCTAAACAAGCAAACTTAAATGACAGGAGGATTTCAGATAGTTTGGTCTCTCACCAAGATTGTCAAGAAGGTGCCACTCGCAATATACTCTAGGTACGTGCGTAGTAATCTCCCTGAATGTTGTTTTCGGTGTATGGCTCCAAGCAAGATGGCCAAACGGCTTTTCTCAGATAGATAAGGTATCCTAGTGGGGTCTCCTGATATACGCAAGGTACGTGGGAGCTCAAATCGGTAGTAGTGCTGTCTAATGCACAACCGTTCACAAGGGGCCTTCCTATATACAATCAAGTACATGAAGTACCTTTCTATATACCTTAAGGGTACGTGACAGACCATTCAATATACCGATGGTACGTGGAAGAACCATGCAAGTCCTAGGATATAGTGTAGACAAGTAACGACAGATCCTATGCTTAACGATGCCTAAACACGTCTCTAGCCTATCACTCAAATTTCTATGTAAATTTTAATCCTATAACTACCGTTAATTTTAAAGTGGACAGTTAGGTGAATGCATGGAATTTTGACAAAAAACTTAAAACCATGCAGATATGTAGATGCAAATATTTCACTTTACTGTTCGAGGTATGCCTACTTACGGGAGGGAGAGAGAGTATTTTATTTTTGTTTTGAAAACCAAGAATTCCCAAACAATTACTTTGAACAAATCAAATCCAAAGACAAGCAACAAATTCCAAACTCATTTTTCTTTTTGAAAGCAATCAAATGGGTAAGAGTCTCTTTTCCTAAAAGAAAAACAACAAGCACTCTACATGCATATGTAATCTATTTTTTCGATTTTTCTTTGAAACATAGATAGATCTACTTAAAACAACACTATTTTTTCTTTTGATGAGATAGTACTAATGGAAGAGAGACAAAAGAGCAAAGGGAACCTAAAATCTTATGAGGCTAATCAAAGATCCAGTGCCCTATGCTCAGTAAAAATAATGACCTAATCTCAACAAAAAAAAAATCTTTTTAAAAGCAAAAAGAAGTCCTCTATGGAAAAAATGAAATTAAGATGATAATCAAGTGGTTTTTCTTTTAGTCTTTATAAATGAAACGAAAAGAGATCTAACTGAAATCTAAGCTTTCAACAATTCCTTTCATAATCACAACCAATAAGCATGAAAGCAAATGAATAATCAACAATCCTAACCCAGCTTTTGAATTCTTTCAATCAAACAAATTTTCACCACAAAATTTTCAACCATGAGCATCCAGATTCAAACAGACAAGCCTTACAGTACAGGGATGAAAGCAAACAAAAACCCTACTTTTGCAAAAATGAACAAAAATCAAGTTTTGGAACAAGGCCTACCTGGCACCGCGTTGGAGGGGTCTTTAACAGAGTGGTTTTGGACGAGCACCACTTCTGGATCACTGCACTCTAGTGGTGGCACCGCCTATTACTAACAGGTTTTAGGCGGTGGCACCACTTATTACCTACAGCACATGCGCGATTCCTTGAATATATCCAGAACACAAAGAGAATGAGAATTCAAGTAAAAAAATGTTCAAATCAATATAAATACTGATGAATTGACAATAAAACAGAGAATATAAAGTCAAAACAGTTCATATCTAAAAGTTTCAAACCAAACTTCACTAAGTCAGATGGCAGATCTGACTGAAGAGAGTTACAGACTGGAGCCTAGATTCGGACAAGTGTTAAAGGACCGAGGAATTTCAGAACAACTGAAACTTTCTTTACCCCCCAAGGGAGTCGCCAGATTTGTTGCCAGGAATATTGCACCTTCTGTAGACAGAAGTTGTTCCTCTGGTCTGAATGGTTCAGATCCAGAACAAATAAGTGAAAACCTTCCCTAAATGTTTTAAACACTTGGAATAATGCTTTGATGACGGACTTGTGTACCTGCAAAACATGTCAAACAAACAAGAATGTCAAAGCTACCAAAACATTATTTACACATTCATACTAGTGACTAAGGAATCCAGTAACATATAGATGCGAGATCAATACAATAGATACATGGGACGGAAATTAGCTTTGCATTAAAAAAATCAATGAAGAAGCTTACAACTAGTGCCTTAGTGTTGACAAACTCCTCCACAAGACAAACACCTCATCCCCGATAGCTCCAACTTGCTCTCTTATACTCTCCAATGTATTGGGCTAGATAGTCAATTCAATAGCATAACATTACCATTCAATTCTCCCCCTCAACCATGGATGTGAGCTTGTATTTATAAGACTCAAATAGAAAGGTATGGTTGAGAGAATTGTGGGTGAGGTGGCTATAAGATCCTACCAAGAGGGATCTCGAATCCAACCAACCCAGATTGATAGGGATAAGGGAGGACACGAGGCTCATGATCTAGAAACCTTGAGAATCCTCTTTTTTTTCAATTTTACCAAGGGTGCCGCTTATATACCTTTATGACAGAGCGGTGTAGGTAAGAACCACTTCAAGGATAAAGCACATATGCTGTGGCATGGCTTCTCTATAATAGGACTCAGGAAGTGCTGAACAAGATACCGCTCATCAGCTAAAGGGAAAAGGCGGTGCTAGGGTTTTTCATGTAGAATTGACATCTAGAGCATGTTTCCACTCCAAGCTTGGGATTTAGGGCAAACATAGGTGTTAAGGATCTCATCACATGTTGGTGACAGGATTTTGGTATAACATTAGCCACTAATCTAGCATTATTTTTTATATTACAACCATCAGCAGCAATTTTGGTCCAGTAAACCCATTTGCATTGAACAACTTTCCTCTTGGGAGGAAGGGGAACCAATTCCCATGTATTGTTCTCTTGGAGGGAATGAAGCTCATATTCCATTGTTGACTTCCATCTTGGGTCTGTACAATATTGCTGATATGTCTGAGGATCAGAACTGATCAGCATGTAATAGTTCTCAGGAAGAGCACTATCACTTGCAAAAGAAGCCTTACTAGTTTGTGATCTAGTTTTCCTAGGCTCTTGGGGATTGCCTGCCAATTCCTGAGCTTCTTGCACAATTTTTTCATCCCATTTGGGCCTAGATGGTGAGTCATCTACAACAATATCGTCGTCAACAACATTTATATCAGAATTATCAGAAAAAATAGAGCATGTGTCATCACTTACATCTTCGAATGGTTGAGGAGAGGAGCAATCCCCTAGTGCAAGTTCGAAATCAGGAATCGGCTCTTCTTGGAATTTGACACTTCTTAGCATGATCAGCATGTAATAGTTCTCAGCAAGAGCACTATCACTTGCAAAAGAAGCCTTACTAGTTTGTGATCTAGTTTTCCTAGGCTCTTGGGGATTGCCTGCCAATTCCCCAGCTGCTTGCACAATTTTTTCATCCCATTTGGGCCTAGATGGTGAGTCATCTATAGCAATATCATCATCAACAACATTTATATCAGAATTATCAGAAAAAATAGAGCATTTGTCATCACTTACATCTTCGAATGGTTGAGGAGAGGAGCAATCCCCTAGTGCAAGTTCAAAATCAGGAATTGGCTCTTCTTCAAATTTGACACTTCTTAGCATGATCAGCATGTAGCAGTTCTCAGCAAGAGCACTATCACTTGCAAAAGAAGCCTTACTAGTTTGTGATCTAGTTTTCCTAGGCTCTTGGGGATTGCCTGCCAATTCCCTAGCTGCTTGCACAATTTTTTCATCCCATTTGGGCCTAGATGGTGAGTCATCTACAACAATATCATCATCAACAACATTTATATCAGAATTATCATAAAAAACAAAGCATGTGTCATCACTTACATATTCGAATGGTTGAGGAGAGGAGCAATCCCCTAGTGCAAGTTCGAAATCAAGAATTGGCTCTTCTTTGAATTTGACACTTCTTTCAACAAAATTTTTGCAAGTAGATGTGTGAAAGATATTGTACCCTTTGGTGTCCTCATCATATCCAACCATGAGACACTCCTTGCTTTGTGGTTGCAAGGCTTTCCTCTTCTCTGAAGGGATTCTTTCCCATGCTTTTGTCCCGACAATCCTGAAATACTAGACATCTGGTTTTTCACCAAACCATGCCTCGTAAGGTGTCATTCATTTCACTGATTTGTGGAAGGATCTGTTTTGAATGTTAGCAGCACAACTAATGGCTTCATCCCATATCTTGGGATTAAGTTCCCTCACCTCTATCATGCAAGTTGCCATCTCTTTGAGAGATCTATTTTTCCTCTCTGCCACACCATTTTGTTGTGGTGTGTAGGGAGTTGAGTGTTGCATTTGGATGCCACACTCCTCAAAAATTTGTTGTATATTATTGTTCACATATTCCTTTCCATTATCATTCCTAAGGACTTTGATATTCTTCCCACTCCGATTCTCTACTAGTGCTTTCCAAACCTTGAGTTGCTCAAACACCTCAGATTTCAATTTCAGAAAATACAGCCAGCAAAATCAAGAGTAGTCATCAATGAATGTAAGCACATACCTAGATCCAACATATGAGGGAGTGGGTAGTGGAGCAATAAAATCAGAATGCACCAACCCAAGTGGTTGTGTTTCTCTCCTTGCCTTCCCCTTCTCGTAGCTCTGCTCATGACGCTTCCCAATCACACATCCAATACATGCTCCAATAGATGGTTGAATTTGTGGAAGAACTTCCACCATTTCTTCAAGCTGTGCAATGTTTGGAGATATCTATAATTCATGTGGCCAAACCTCTCATGCCATAGTTTGGAACCTCATTGGCATGTGAGTGAAGTGCTTGATCACTGGAAGTAGGGAGGAAATTAGATAATTTGTACATTCTCTCATGATGATCAACATACCCAACTACATTAACTTGGTCTGTTGAGATTTCAGAAATCTCTACTGAGTTAGGAGTGAAGATCACTCTCTTTGGCTCTCCCTAGGTGATTTGGTAGACTGACAACAAGTTTGCTGCAAGGTCTGGTACATACAGTACATCACTGAAGAACCCATGGTCTAAATCAAATCTCCCAATCCCTCTAATCTGGAGTTCAGAATCATCTCCCATTTGAACTGCTGGGCCAGCATTCGAACTCATGGAGGAGAAAAATTCTCTCCTGGATACCATATGTATGGAAGCACTTGAATCAATAATAAAGGATGAATATTTAGAAGTACCTACTACCAAATCATGACATTTCTCCTTGCCTTCACTTGAACTAGAGTTTCCATCCTTCTTCCTTGCGTTGTTAGGGACTAGAATGTTGTTCTTCTCCAGTAGCTGCGCCATGGTGTCTATGGTTTTTTTCATGCATGATCTCTATGGATGCCATCCCTTGTGGAAGTAAGTGAATTTTTCCTTCTCTTTTCCCTTGTTCTCCTTTTCTCTGGGTGGATTCGAATGTCCCTCACTAGATTTGGGTTTTTCTGATTTCTTTTTGTTTGGCAATTTCAAATTCTTGGACTTGGGCTTGCCCTTTGATGAATTCAAAACCCCCACTGCTAGTGCTTGATATTTGAACTTGTTGGAACCCATTTGGACCAATTTGTCCTTCTCTTGAGTGAGTGACTCCATGAAGTTTTCCAAGAAAGGAATTTTCCAGTTTCGAAGGGTGAGTTTTCCATAGTGGAATGTGCTCACAAAAATTGAGAATGTTGGCCCCAACTTTGAAAGTATAGAAAAAATCAGTTGATCTTCCTTCTTCTCAATCCCACATTGTTTTAACTGCAATACAAGTGATTTGAACTTGTTGAAGAAGTCCTAGATTGTATCATAGTGTGTTGGGCTCAAGCTTATCAGCTCATTCTCAAGCCGGTGACCATGTAGCTCATCAGTTTTGCCAAATAGAGACTTAAGCTTCTCCCAAACCTCCTTTGGTGATGTCAAACTGTCAAGGTGTAACAACAACTCTTTTGAGATGCTCAGACATAGCAATCCATATGCTTCATCCAATTTGTTGAAATACTTGGCTTTCTCTACAACAGAATTTGGTTTGACTTCAGTGCCCATGGTAACTCTGAAAAGCCCCTTGGCTCTCAATTGAATCACCATCTCTTCCTTCCGATCAAAAAAATTGAAGGGTGTTATCATGATGTGGGTAGCCTCCATTACTTCCTACATTGATGGTGGTGAAATTGCTAACTGGTTTACACACAACAATTCGATTTTATCTGGAATTCACTAAAAAAGAAGCTCAAATCCATTAAGAATTTGGTCTACAACTTGAAAATATCCAACTAGCTTTGATACCATGAGATAAATTTGAACCAATAAGTGATTTATTCGAACCATAGGAGAATCTAGGAGCGTTAGTGAGGTTCACAAATCAAATTTGGGTGCAAGATTAAGCAAAAACCATCAAATTACAGATAAATTACACACAATGATAGTTGGAAAAAAGATAATTTTGGACTGTATAACCATGAAATTGTTACTAACAAGTTTATAAATACATCATAATATTTTCGAATGGCTTTGGAATCCAATTGTGAGCAAATAACCCAAAATTTCCAAATTGGCATCAAACCCCCCTAGGTGGACCAATCATGTCCCAAATAACTCCAAATGGACACAAATTGCTGAATTGGAATGGCAGATGTGTTTTGGGTCAATGATTACACCTTGGACAGCATGGGTGTCAAAAACTATGTGGTTTAGAGTCTCAATGTAACATTAATTGCGCCAAATCAAGCCAAATTTGGGCAAAATCCCACTCTAGCGGTCCAAGTCAACTTTCCTATCCACATTCAATGAATGGGAGCACACCAGAAATGATGGATGTGTATATGTGTCTGGTTGACTAAGTTGGAGTACCCATGTGGGTCAATATGGAACCTCAAATTGACATGGCATATGTCCACCTAAGCACCCCTAGTCCACCTCATATTGTATTAAAGATTAAAAAGCAATAAAATTGACTAATTAGTGTAACTAAGGTACTAATTATGGATTAATTTTCTAACAGTTATGTTTGTTACACCGAAATATCATCACGTTGAGGCATGTGTTAACCCTGTGCCTAATCCCTAAAGTTCTCTTTGCTAAATTTGACTGAGATTGATATTTTCCTACTTTTTTCCCTCTTTAGGAAGGTCAACGCTCTTGTCCTTCATGCTAGGTGAACCGCTGCTAGTGCTCTATCTCCCACTACTAGGTGCATCGATGGTGTTTTTTCCCTTCATGGAAGGTGCGCTGGTGCTGTTTCAAGGGCAAAAAATGGAGCTTCGAGACCCTTCTCGAAGGTGGACAAGGTGGATGTCTATCCCTATCATTTAAGTGAGGTGCAATTCAATTCCTAACCTATAGGGAATATCCCTTTGATCTCTCCTCCTAATCCTCAACCTATTCTATCCCTTTAGCCTTATAAATTAATCCCTCTCTCCATTGTGAAGGGAGGAAGGACTATGGCACTATTATGCTGGTGGAATTTCTAGGTGATCCCTATCATCCTTTGGGAGGCTATTATCTTTCTTTGGAGGCTTTGGCTTGGATTGTTGGATGGAAATTTGCAGCGTTAAGGATTTGTTGTGACATTCCTACCTTTGTAATTTTATGTATCTCCTCGATTACATTAATACAAATCTCTTTCCATAAACATTGTTGTTGTTAATAATGTTTAGATATTTCTTCCTTAACTGTTAGCTTAGATCAATTATATGTTTGGATATGCATATAATGTTTGCTTGTTTCCACTTTATTTACAGGGTTTTGCAGTTGTAGATATGAATATTCTGGAGCTTGGATCAACAAACAAACAAGAGGATTTGCATATTGCAGGTAAGCGATCTATCTGTTACTTTGAATTTCCATTTGATCTAGGAAAGTAGATTGTATTTTGTATTTGATTTGTTCTAGATCCACTTGCATTAGGGATATCTGGCTTGACTCCAATTGAGTAGATTTATCTAATAACAATGTGTATTTGTATTGCGAAGGCATCACCACTGATAGGAAGAGCACTTCATGATATTGCTTTAGTTTGGGATCTGGTATGATCTCTTAATTTAGAAGGAAGCAGTATTGCATGGAACTGAGTACAATCAAAGTAGAATATGTTGTATCTTGTTCACCTAGTGTTATTGTAAATTCTCACTCAATGCATACAAATATTGTTTCCCTAGTGTTATTAGAAATTCTCACAACAATGCATCCTCTCCCTAGACTATTAAACTACTTGAATGCCAATCTTTCTTACCTCATTGAAAAGGTGATCCTTTCCTTGTAATTCTGTTACAATCAAATGTACTTGAAAAAGAATGTAAGGAACAAGATACAATAGTGAAATCAACAAGATAATTCAATGATCTATACTAATGATCAAGGAGAAAATTAATGAATAACTGAGATTAACACAAATCATTCATGGGAAAGTGGAACACATTTGTATCAAAGAATAAGAGAAGAAAAATACAACCAACTTTCCTTGATGTCGAAGCTTTGTTCTCACAAATTCTTTGAATCACAATCACAATATCTACAAACTCTACAAATCCTACTCACAACCACACTCTTTGGCTCCTATACCAACAATGATTTTAGCAGCTTAAAGTTTGTATCTTAGTCCTCTTCCCTCTCACATCCATGATGGTAACCATTTATATATATGCTAAAGAGGACCTAAAAGGGTTGATATTCTTAGGGATGAATCTGAGGTATCATCCCTAAAGGCTATGGGTACAAATTCCACCTACTCCAAGCAGTTGGAATAAGCCTGCACGAGGACTTTCATCTAGAAGGTTCTTGAAATCTTCTATTTTTTCCCTTTTTACAGTGTTGACTCTCCTTCTGCACTAGCAGGAGGTGACACTCCTTTCCCTCAAGAAACAAGTGTCAAAGGATCACCCTGCCACTAGGAAAACATCGTCGAGGTAGGATGATGCTTTATGTTAGAAATAAAAAGGTGCGAGGCCTCCTAGAAATGAGCAAAAAGCTCCTCCAAAAGGTAGTTTGGCCATGAAACTTCAACGGATTTGAGAATCAAGAAAATTTTTAGGTGTAATAGAATGCCACCCAAAGTATGAAGCTAGAGGGATGTGATAGGTGAAATAATTTTCTATATATGATATAAAACTAGAGGCAAAATACTGGCGAGTGAAGACTTAAAATAAGATTAATTACAAACTATTTGACTCAAATCATGGCTGCTGACCAGTACACTGCAAATCCATGTACAATGACTAAGTCATGGATACCAATAATACACTGTATATACATGATCAATAAGACACAAATAGGGACATAGATACATAATATACACTACAGATCCATGTCATGCTGACTCAAACTTGAGCATAGCCACCAAACATACAATGTGGATCCATGCAATGACTAAAAAAAATACTCCATCACAACTTGAGGATAGGAAAATTTTCAAGTGAATACCTAACCACTCGGGGTCTTCATTCCAATCACATATAGCATGATTCCATCCATGCAAATAATGTCATGATGTTGAACATGGTAGAAACCACTTGATTACCAACCATTGATGTATACTTTTAACAAGTGTGGGGGAAATCACCATTAATGTTAATAATTTCTAAGGTACCCTAATACATTTCCTTGACTATGAATGAATGAGTTGAAGTTAAACAATCAGTGAAATATTCCAATCATAGGTCACTGATGAAAGCCTATCGTCGAAAGCGAGGAAACCTGCCATTGAGGCATGCAGGATTCAAGGTACTTGACTGGTTTCTAAGACTAATTCCTAGATAATGTGTTGATATTGACATGAATAGAATATTCAAAGGAGGGCCATGATGTTTCCCCCATCATCGACACAAAACTTGGAACAAAAGTGATTTTGGAATGATTTTGACAATGGAACAACCATGGGACTGACTCGAATATAACCAACTTGAAGGAAGGTAAAATAAATGCAAAGGTTGACTATGGTAAAGACTCCCCTTGAACATTGAATGACATGAAAAGTGACTTGGAATAATTGACTCAATCATGGTAAATACCATACATAATGAAAACATGGGACGATGGATTCTTTGAATTGACTCAAAGGAGGGAAATGACTCATGAAAGTGGATCAAATCAATGACAATCTGAATACCCAACCATTTGAATGAAATGCAGGAAGGTGTGATGTTCAAAGATGACTAGGATTTACCATTTATACACATGAAAAAATGTCTCCCATTCCCTTAATTTCTCCATCACGATGGATTAGTACCTCTTTGCTTCTTAATGAGCTTTAAAAAGGTAACAAAGGCTCGATATAACTCATCAAATGATGAGTCCAACCTCATATTTTTTATGAACCTGAGAAGGAGGAGTTCATTCTGAAAAAAAAAGGGGTTTTTCAGCGCTTAATTTTATGAGTTTGAAGAAGGTAAACTCGGTGGTCATTTCATGTTTAGATAATCTCAAATGAGTAAGAATACTCCACCATGTATGTTTTCGTAAATTTAGTCCCTGAGGTCCGAAAAAGTATAAATCGATACTTAGGAGAGCTCTTCTAGTCATAATCAACTAGAGTGTACATTTTTCATAAATTACTCTAAACAACCTAAAAAAGGGTAAACTATCACTGGATAAATGACCTTTCAAATACTTTTACAAGCGTGAAAGAATCAAGTTTTCTTGGTGATCTTTTCATGTTTAAGGAGCGTAAAAAGATCTTAAAGACAACTCCAATGGGTTTCCTTTTTCGCTATGCATTTAATGAGTCCAAAAAAGCGGTAAAAGAAACTCGATACATTTTCTCTGAATTTTTAAGGAGCACTACTAGGGTATAAAAAGTGCTAGGGTTTTTTTTTCAATTTGAGCACGAGCATGAAAAACTCAAAAATAAGCTCTATACTAGCCACAAAACATCCAATAAGGTCCTAAAATATTCAAAAGTTACATTAGGAAATTTTTTCGATAAAAACTATAGAAAAATATAGTAAAAACCCATCACACTTAAATGTTTGACCAATTATTTTTTATTAAAAATAAAAAAAATGATATAAAAAGGGTGAAATTGTAAAAATTACTTACCATTGTGTTTTTACCATAGGAATTGGGTGAAAATAGTGTTTTGAGAGAGGAATTTGCAACGAACTTTTCAGGGAGCTGGGAGAATCTGTTTGACAATACGTCAGAAGTAGGTAAGAGCTATCATCTTCCCCTTCCTTTTCATGGTTGAATTTTCACTTTTCATCATGTTTTTTTGTAGTTTTTAGGAGATTTTTGGAAAGGGAAAGAGTGCATCATGGGCAATGATATTCTCCCTTTCGAGAGGTGTGACAGTGCACTCCCTGAAAGGGGAAAGAGTGTCAGGGGTTCTCTATCCTCTAAAGAAAACTGCGATGTCACTCTGTTTCATTAGGGAAAGTGCATTGGCGGTCGTGACTCTTCAAAAACAAATTAGCATGAATTATATGTTTTATTCCAATGAAGTGACTCTAATAGTTTCCATGTGGATGTCCCACAGTTATTTGACTAAAAAATGGTTAGTTCGAAGGAGAACGAACTAGATGATTCCCAAGTTACAAATGACCCAATGATAATGAGATCATTGAGGGAGTGCAGAATCCTTAAATACTTCAAGGTTTTGGGCATGAGATCCCATGTTTGTCTATTATATCATTTGATACAGATGTGGGACCCGGATCAACAACATTTCCAGGTGGGAACTCACATTCTCACGATTGATGTCAAGGACATCAACTTTTTTACTAGACTATATAGGAGAGGAATTCTAGTATCACTCTTAGGTCCTAGAGGGGAAGACATGACCATTGATGATCTCATCGACAAGCACTATGTGATTGGAACAAGGTCCCAAGGGGGAACGATCCCGATCAAACAGATTATGGATCAACCGTTGAGGACAATATTCTTCATTATTAAGAAGGTATAGCAGGTATTAGGGTTGCTCACCAAACTACCCAATCACATATTCTATATGCGTTGGAGTTAATGGATCCAAATATATTCAACTGGAGTGAGGGGATATTAGTGATTCTAAAGGACCACCTCATGAAGTGTCGATAAGGTGAGCTAAATCAGTTTGGCTACGGGGATATAGTAATATATTTTTTCCTAGAGAGGGTACCTTTGTTACACCCTAAGGTTCCACTTAACAGGCTGGAGCCTAAGGATCCATAGATGTTGAGTTGGGTGGAGGATATGGCTCATCATGGAGGTGGTTGAGGGCCCATCGTTACTTATGTTTCAGTCTTCTTTCAGTGGTTGAGAGGTTAACTGCTGATGGTAGAGGACTATAAGTATGTGGGGACCAATTTCAAGGGTGACCCTATTCTTCCATTACTTGAGGATGACCAGTAGAATGACTGAGGTAATAAAGATATTATTCCCATTGTGTTTTTGTTTATATTATATCTCATTTTTTTGTGTTTTGTTGATACTAAGAGATGACATACTATTTTACAGAAATTGGTCCATCCTGACTTGCAGGAGCGTCTCCTATCGAGAGGTGTGGAATGGTAAGAGAGATTTCCATAAGGAATGTAGAGGCATAGGAGGAGCTTCAAGAGATTGAAGACAACCTCCAAAGACTGACTATTGGTGTTCTCGAAATATCTATTGACGACCTTCCCAGGCGTTATTAGTGCCACACTGCAGGAGCATTGAGGTGTTTTGTGAGGCTACTCCATAGAGTATCTCGTGTTGTTATGTGTTACCATGAACACGAGGATTAGTCCGGAGTGGCTCCTATTTTGTAGTATATACGTTGAAAGATTCGAAGGTTCAATTTTTTTGACCTCTTGATGTACTGGAAACTTTAGAGTTTCATATTTTTGGGTGTACTGAAACCTTATGGCTTCATATTTTTCCTCAGTATCAATTGTATATATATGAAAAACAAATTTTTATAGAAATGTAAGTGTATGTGATATATTATGTGCATGAATGGATACTTATATGTGTTTTCGTGATCTTTTTATATGTGATCAAGTCTTAAAATGAACATCAAGAATGAGTTAAGTACCAATCCAAAAAATAGTTAGCTAATGAATCAACGATTGCATTCAAATTTCTTGGGATGTGATGATACAAAACTAACTCAAAATACCTTTCTGAAATATAAACCCTTAGGAACATTTGAAGAAGTAAGGGGCTACAGATGGTGTAGATCCGGTTCAATTGATGTCCAACTAACTATGAATCTAAATAAACTTTAATTTGACTCACATCACTTGTTAAATATTTAGTTAATAACCCAATCAGTGCATGATACTTTTCAATATTGTTTGTAGCGGGACCTAAACAAGTTCCTCCTGAGCTTACCAAATCATCGGTAGGGGAATATAGTACCCAAGCCACTGATGCAAGGTTCAATGTATAACGAATACCACCATCTATGAAGCCATACTAAGTGGTCATTTGTTCATTCAATCATGGAACTATATAAGTAGACTTATCTAAGATTAATCCTACATTCATAACACAATAACAATCCAAACTACACACAACACACTTTATAAACAATATGTACAAGGCACCTATGCTTGATGGTCTAGGAATAGTACCTATTGAGGTAAATCCAATTTTGGGGCTCACCCAAAGGTATCCCGTCATAATCTATCAGCTCATAATATTCTTTCTCTAAGACACAACCGACAATATAAGGCCCATGCCACATGTATTCCAACTTTCCACCTCCCAATTTATCATGTTTTTGGTCATATACCAAGACCAGGTCACCTTCATTGAAGAGGAAAGGTTGAATGGATTGATCTGACTAAGATTTAATTTGTTGTTTATGCACCTCATTTGCTAAGGTGGTATCTCAATGAGTCTCATCAATCTTGTTCATATACAAGAACCGTTCTTCCTCAAGAGTGATATTGGGTAACAGTTCCATAGCGAATTTCAAAAAGAGAATCTCACATTCGATAGGGAGAGTATCCTACAACCCATACACAAATTGAAATAGCATAAAGCCAGTGGATGTATTAATGATGGTCTTATAATCCCAAAATGCACAAAACAACTATAAATGTGAAATGGAGTTAGCTCATCCTACCATCCATTGAAGCATGGTTTTCAACACTTTGTTGATAACCTCAACTTGGCCAGTGGCTTGACGCAATAGATTGTAGAGTTATCATGGTGAAAACCTAGTTTAGCACTTAGTTTCAACATCATCTAGTTTTGAAAATGTGAACTGTGATTAGTCACGATGGCTTGCAAGACTCTGAACCTAGTGATTATGTGGTTAAAAGGAAATAGGGATGCAAATTTTCCATCTTCAACGTATATAGGCATGGCCTCGACCCATTTTGTGAAGTATTCCACGACTATGATAATGTAACCATGCTCCCTGGTTGAGGTAGGCTTACAGTTCCTAAAATCAATACCACATTTCGTGAAAGGACTGACAACAATGATGGGATGTAAAGGATATGGGTGGGGTTCATTTTCATATAATGTCATGCTTTTTGGGCTAAATAATGCACCAACAATATTTTCTTGAGTTATGATTACAACATTTAGAGATTACATTCATAATTTCTTGGAAGTATATATGGATTATTGTAATGTCTATAGATTTTTTAGTAACATATTGGGTTATTGGAGATAATGTTAGAGCGGTATAGACAAGTCTAGTTCTCTTTCAACTTGAAGAAGTGTATTTTCTATCTAACATTTAGTACTTTGTTGGGAGATATTATTTGCAGAGAAAGAGTTATAGTTTACCTTTCCAATATAGTTGAGATTGTGAATTTTACTACCCCATCTAGTGTTAAATAGATATGATCTACTTTGGAAACATTGGTAACTACATAAGATATTTATTTGCAACTATGCATCTGTCACAAAGCCTCTATATGTGTTATTCAATTAAAGAACACATATTCTTATGTACCCCTGAATGTGAAGGTTCTAATTTTATTTAAGATAATCCAGTGATATAGTAAATGATCATCTTCTAGATGCATATATTTCCAAATTAGAATGTGTCCTTAATTATTTGGAAAAAGTTTTTATGTTTCTAACTATAGGTGATATTCTTGAAAATTATTCTACAAGTCAGAAACATCATCCAATGGTGTTGGCTATGGAATACCATCTAATCATATGATAGTTATATAATTTGGGGATTGGTAACGACCTTTGAATATTTTATGAACCATGAATAAAAGGATATACTATGGGAATTTCGTTAGGGAATTTCAAGAGGCAATATGGGAGGAAAAACAACAACCGACAAAGTGTTTCATTCTAGGTTATGGTGGAATACAATATTTAAAGACTTGTATGTTATAGATTGTGATGTATATAAAAGGGAGGGTAAACCCTCCAAGGGGGATTCCCATTAAATCTATTACAATATTGTATACACACTATAGAAACAACAACTATATTTATTTTAAAACATTATCACTAGGTTTGGTTTCTCGATGAGTTTGACTAGAAATCAAGGTCAACATTTCTTGAGTACTATTATTGTTGACCAAGGAATTATTTGTCCAAACTAATAAGAGAAACCCTTACCATCCTTAGTATAATGGGGCTATGGAATATTTAAATAAAATTATGGGGAAAAGGTTGACTAAAGCATTTTCCATAAATATAGATGACTAGGATGAACGAGTTCCTACACTATTATGCACATATTAGACAACTACCGAGAACTTACATAACAAAACATTTTTTTAGTTGGTATATGACTAAGAAACTATAGTTCTTGTAGGTTAGTTTTCTAGGAAGCTATATTTATTGTAAAGTTGTTATCCTAAAATTTTACATTGCACGTTCTACACAGAGTGTATATAAAAAGTTAATTGTTGAATGAATATTAGAGCTTATAGAGTTCAAAGAATATAGGATTATGGTTAATTTTCTTCCTTTTGAATCAAGTGAGTTTTCTATAGTATGGAATTCGACATTCAAACCCCTCAAGAATTCCACTCTCACTAGTCTAGTGCACCTTCCAACATTTGACACTATATGGAAAGCGGTGAAGTGCATTGATTTTTGTTTATTAGTAGGGTGCATGGGGATAATCTCTAGTTGGATAGGGAATATACCATCCATGTGAAATATACTATTCTTTGATTAGAATGTCAATGCAAGGGGAAAATTTCTTAGTTTCAATATATATTGGGAATAATGGCTGGGAGAAGGGTGAACCTAGATTATATCAATGCTATAATACATGTAGAAGGGGTCACAAAATAATTATCAACAAGATAAAAAAAAGGAATAGTTGTTATTTGCATTCCAACTAATCAATGGCAAGGTTGTCTTAATGTATGCCAAAGATTAATGCATCTTGCACACCATATTAGCTATCATTATTTTCCTTTAGGGAATAATATGGATTAAACATCAACAATAGATGGGCCTACATTCCATATGCTAAAGTTGTTGGTGGAATATTTAATAACCAATAAAGGGAATATGGTTAGAGGTTGAAAATTGGTGAGGGGAACAACAAGTTAAGCAGGTAGGATCCATGATTCCCTTTCTAGAAAAGATTAGATTATGTTCTTAGGATTAGGAGAAAATAGATGGAACAAACAAGGAAATGATGGACATGATATGAGCAAATTGAGCAATGAATAAAATTCTACTAAAATCAATGATCATGATGCCACTTCCAAATATAATGAAAAGTGGATGAGATGCTTCAAATAAAGTTTCTCACAATGATGGAAGAATGAATTCTATCAAGAACAATGATAATTCTAGTATTAGATGGAGTTGTATCAAATCATCCATGGGTTAACCCATACACTATATAGAAGATCCATACTAAAAGTATCAAGATTGGGTCGAAATGGTCAGTGAACTACATTCAATGCCTCATAATTTTAGTGAGTGTTTCAATATTGAGAAGAAACATGATGTGTTAATGGAGGAGATTGACAATAAGGAGATTTAAGAGAATATCTTGATCAGTAATCCTTTTGGGTGATTCCATGAAGATGGATAACAATTTTGGCCAAAAGTCATGGTGAAAATTTGATGTTTTACTCATTTATTAAATTGAATCCCTCAAAACTCATATATGCCTTGTGAATTCTAACAGACAACAAGAAAAAAATGTAAGGAATAATGTTGTCTTTGCACTTATATTAAAAAATATTATTTAATTTGTCAAAATTGCATTTGATGATAGGTTTGTTCTTGTAAATTTCAAGAAAAAATTACAAGTTATTTGTGTGCATGTAAAATAATTTAGTGATATATATATATATATATATATATATATAATGCATTGGGGCGTACATATTTTTTTTAAATTTGTGTTGGAAAATTACTTTTTTATTAATTTTTTAAACTAACCATTGAAAAGTTTAGTCGCATTTTGTACATGTGTGTGCACATACATTTTCATTCACTGGTTACAAAAATAAAAATAAATAAATACAACCCTTTTGAAGAGCATGTGAGGCGTACATATTTTTTGAATATTTTTTTAAGTAAATCCTCATGATGTATTTGAACTCGTGACCTTCCATTTACAACTTCCCATGCCAATTACTCATCACCAATTGCTCTAACCCCTGTGGGCATTTTTTTTGAAATTTTTTGGTTTTGCAATTTTTATATTATTGATTTTTCTTTGTGTTGATTTGGAGTTGTGGATATGGTTTTGTAATTGTAAGTGTGAAAAGAAAAATATATATATCATATGAACTTGGAAACCCATAAAATATATGGTAATGGATAGACAATTCATTGATGAATCTATTGGTATGCAGTCCGCCACCTAAGGTGCATCCTAGGACAAAGTTTAGGTAGGGTAAATAGGGATGTAAAATTAAAATTGTAGAAAAATGGATAAAAACTTGTTTTTAAAGATCTCGATCAGGCTAATAGTTTGATTGAGGTGTTAAAAACTCTCAATCAAGGTTTTTAGTGTCTTTTTAAATACCTCGATTGAGAATTTAAGTGTGGTTAAACGAAAAGCTTGATCAAGCTCTTGTGAAATAATTTCTTTTGTAAAATGCTAGATATAGATTTTAAAAGCTCGATCTAGATTTTTAAAAAGCTCGCTCTAGATTTTGAAAAAGCTCGATCTAGCTTTTTAAAAAGTTTGATTTAGAGTTTCAAAAAGCTAGATTTAGCTTTTAAAATCTAGATAGAGATTTTTAAAACAAGGTGTTTTTTAAAACATAAAATAAAAAATAAAAATAAATTAAAAATATCCAGGTGTGCTCATAAAAATGAAAACCAACATAGATCCATCTTAAACCCATATTTATCAAGGATCGAAACATATCAAATTTCTTTTTTACATGTAGAAAGTTTAATAAAAAAATTACACCTTAAGAAATTGGATTGCTCTCGGTGCTTGATAGATCCAAGTTTATATGGACTTATGCTAGTGCATAAAACAATGCACCCATTGCATCATCATCATCATCATCATTGCTAAAATTATGTTATGTATAAAACAATCTAGTCGTCATCATCATCATCATTATTGCCAAAAGTAGGTCATGTATAAAACAATCTTGTCGCTTAAACAATCCAATCATCATCATCATCATTGCCAAAAATATGTTCAAGAAAAATTTTAGGGGTGAAATTTAGCCCATGTGCTAGCCTTTCGATTGTTTTTTCCCACAAAAAAAAAAATTCCTTTTTTGTAAAATAATTTGCACAAATTCCAGAGGATAATTTTTTTTAATCTAACATCATCAAAATTGTTTAGAAATTGTATAAAATCATTAAGAAAATGAATATTTTACAAAAATATTATCAAACATTTTATGGTTGTAAATTTAGGAACTAGTAAAACTTACTAAGGTAACCAATATGCTTTCATCCTCATCATTGTCATTGTCAAATATGTGTTATGTATAAAACAATCTAGTCACTATACTCCCATCACCACCACCACGAAAACATTCTAGTCATTATACTCCCATCATCATCATCATCGCCATTTTTGTCATCACCATCTTCACCAAAAATATGTTATATATAAAACCCACCACAAATATCTCCACCAAGTTGTTATGTATAAAACAGTCCAACCACGGTACTCCCATTATCATAAATCATACCAAGTTGTTATGTATAAAATAGGCCAATCGCTGTACTCCCATTATCATACACAATAGATTACATTCAAGATTATGATTTATTTCCATTAACATAAATCATAGATTACACAAAATTACCCCTATTTGTACACCATCGTAAATCATAAATGACATTCAAGATTACATCTACACTTCCAACCTTTTCCATCCTTCACCATAAATCACAAATTACATTAACGGATACCACTATGCTCCCAACCTTTTCTACTTTGACTATGATCCCATCAGCATAAAGCATACAACGATTACAAATCAAGAGTTAAAATAAGGGTTACCACCATATTTCCCAACAACTGAGAAAAGAACTTTGGAATTCTAAAAATATATAGACAAATATAAGCGACCCCCAATCATAAATTTGATCTAATGGTTCACCAACAACCAAAGCTTAAGCTTTTTACATTGACCAAAAAAGTTTACATTTAAATATTGTTTTATACATTGGGTAAAGTCTATATTATCAATAAAATTACGTAAGCATAGTAATATATGAACCAACAACCAAAGCTTAAGCTTTTTACATTGAAAAAATTATTTTTATGTCACCGACAAGGGGATATATATGAATCGGTCAGGTATATTAATCTGAAGAGATTTAAAAAATATGAGAGTTTAGATTAATGTTTTGTAGTATTTAATACAATTTTTATTTAAGTTTATTTTTTAATTGTATTTTTTTATGATACTATTGGTCTCGTGTAGGTGATGTTGCTTTAGGTTTCTGTGCCCCACAACCCGGCAGCGAGGTGATGTCAGTAATAATATAAATGCATAACAAAAACATTTAATAGCTTCCATTAAATGCTCATCTAAAATATTGGTGATATTGGAAATCTTGTTTTTACATTAAAAAAAAAGGTAAATATGGTTTTTAACAAATCTGAGTTATTTTAATAAATTATATGTGGAAATAATATGACACATACAATAAAATGTCAATTGAAATCAACAGGTCTTTTCATTGTGTGGAGAATTACATGAGGGCCAAGCGCCCTCTATTAACCATTCCACGATCACTCGAAACAATTGATCAAAACCATTCATTTTACTAATGAATTCTTTTCATTTTACTAATGAATTTTTTTCTCTCTTCCAGGTAGCTCCCCTTCAACACTTTGAGAGCTGAGAGCTGGGTTGTGGACTTAGTGACTGTGAGTTGTTTAATCCACCTTATCCTCAGATCATGCCATTGTAGGTGGTGGCTGAGGTGAGCTCTTCTCCCATTCTCATAAACTTTTAATTTTTTTTTATAGTTTCTAGGGTTTCCTTGAATTTAAAGAAGGATTTTTTTTTGTTCCAAAGTGGAGGCCTCTCTATTCCCCTCCATTCTCCACCATCGGAATGGCCGTTGTGTTTCCATCCCTCTCTTTCTCTTATGGAGGGACGAGATGCCAAGTATGGAAACATTGGTATATGGAACAGAGTTTCCTGCTACAGACGAGCTCTTAATGGTGGCCCTCTTTATAGAGAGTCGTGGCTCCAGGTCAGTCTAAGGGCATAGAACTCCACCCGTCGAAGGGCATAGGTACTCCTTGCTATGGGTTGCGATATTCTCGAAGTTATCGATAGCACAATTGTGCTTTAGATTCTCACCAATGGAGCCTTTCTCCTCTGGGAAGGCAAGCTCATCACCGATTATAGATTAGTTTTTATGGTTTCAATTTTAAGAAAAAAAACAGAAAAAAATAAGCGAAGGTAATAAGGTTTTTCTACCTAAAGAAAGATTTAACAGGACTATTTGGTTTTACATTTTTTCACCTCTACATTATTTTTTCAAAGCAAAGATTAATCTGTGTACTTTTTAATAAGTTAGTTTCTCAGAGAAGGAATTAATATGTGTATGTTTTAATCTCTATAGGTTAATTTCTCTGGTTATGATGTGAAATAAAAGAGAAAAAACTATGTTGATATTCTTGATTTAAAAGAAAAAGAAAGACATATATGCCCATGGTTTTAGTCTCTCCCATTAAAATTATGTGAATATATATTCATAAGATAATTGACAGTTTTTGAATGTGTGCATTCTGTGTCTTTGCCTTTTTCTCATAAATAACCTTATCCCAACTTGTATAACTATTTGTTTCATGATTTACTAAATTTAAAATCAAACCAGCTGAATTGCCTTTAAAAATTCAGGTAGGGTTCCGTGCCAGGGCTCAATACCCTATTGTCTATGTAGGTATGCCGAGAAAATCTCAGTCCCGATTGACAATACCTTCTAAAATAGAATTACCAAGTGCATAAAATAATGTGCTCAGGGACTTGAGAGGTACAATGGAATAGGGATTGCCCTACTGTTTTGATGGACCTGTTTCATTGCTTTGCTCCATCCTTTCTCAGTTTAGTCCAGCTGCACCTCGAATAAACTACCTTATCAACAAGAAATAAAATATGTATTTTATTTTGGTCCAAGTTTTGGGAAAATAAATTCAATATAAATATCTATAAAATTAAGATATTCAACTATTAAAACATATCCCATTAAAGAACTACCTTATCAGTAATAAAGAAAATATGTATTTTATTTTGGTCCAACTTTCAGTAAAAGAAATTTAATATAAATATTAGGTTATTAGCTTGGAAAGAATGTTTGCATAAAACAGATTCCATCCAAATTTGGCAAGAATTCTTTTCTATGCTTTGCAACCATGACTGTTCCAATTAGCTAATTCTTAATTCAACTACTGATATCTCTTTGGATGGACTGTGACAGGATGAACCCGCCGGCGTCTTAATGCACAGGAGGTATTCTCATCCATATGCACCCTGGACCTTATCTGGTTTTTTTTTTCAATTTTCTTGAGTATGAACCATACTTCATAGAAATTGATCAAATCAAATGAAACGTATAATTGAACAGATGTGGTGCGGCCTCACATTTCCGTCCTTTCTCAAATGAAACGTGTAATTGAATAGATGTGGTGCGGGCTTACATTTTCGTCCTTTCGGAGACACGTGGGAGACATGGGTTATCGTACTGGCAGCTTCTTTATATTATTTTTTCTTCCTGTTTTAACTGAAACTTTGCGGTCACTAAGAACATTAAGATTATATAAAGAAAAATGTACAGGCAGACATCAGATCATCTAGGGGAGATTAAAGCAAAGAATCAAAAGAGATTTACTCATATCAAAAGCTTTCTATAAGAAACCCAAAGTTGAATTATCAATTGCAATGGAATATTGTGCATTAACTTTGATGTAAATGCAGTGATTTGGAGCACCTAGGATACTTCGCTAAGGGTAAGTTATTTTCTTGCCCGACCCAAGAAGGGCGAGGACAACTTTTGGCAAAATATATCCTTGAATTCATTCTAGGATCATTCTATGGTGTCTAACTCCTTCGCCATGATAAAACCCCTTATACCGTCCAATATCTATGCCATCATACACTTCTCCCAGGCAAGGTGTATCCATGCCAAAAAAATATTTCTTGCATAGTGAATGCTTGGAAAAAGCCAACTCATGGCGCACCCTTTTGAAACAATTTAACATTTCCTTCCTCATGCGCCTTGGCTGTATTTGTCAATTGTCATTGCCTTCCATTTCTCTACTCGCTGTGACTTACTTACCCTTCCCTTCTGCTTAATTGTCTTCCATCATCATGAGTAACGAAAGTGCACCAGATTTATTCTCGAGGCTTCCAGATATGGTAGTATGCCATATTTTTTCCAAGCTCCCTGTTACACAGGCTATCAGATGCTCCGTTCTTTCTCACAGATGGAGATTTCTATACACCCAAATTCCCCTACTCACCATCTTTTTGGTCACACCTCCTTGCGGATGATGATGACGAGGTTAGGTTTAAGTGTTTCAGACTATAGAATATAATCTAAATATAACAACAGATTGGATCGAGCATAATGATGATACCAAGCGTCAGGTTCAAGTGTTTCATACTGGAGAATATAATCTAAATATAACAACAGATCGGATCGAGCATAATGATGATACCAAGCATCTAAATATGTAGAAAGAGGGCGTCAATGGATAAGATTAGGGAATAAAATTTCTAATAGTATTTAGATTTTCGAAAGTTGTTAAAACTTAAAATGGCAGGCATGGAAAACAGGTAAACGCCATTAAATTTTCCGCCAATTGGAATTAAATATGGGATGATGATAGATTTGTCGGTGAGATTTTGAACTAGATTGCTTGGCAGATTGTCAGGTTGAGATTAAATTGAGTTACAATCTTATTCATGATGCGGCTCTTATAAAACTCACTTGACGAGGCAATCAGGTAGGACATTTATCCTTTTAAAAAGATTCATGTGAAAACTTCATCTTGCATCATTTATTGCATGGATTATTGGCACTTTTCATTTATGTTCAACACACAGAGAAAAAGGAGCACATGTTATCTAATAATACAACCTATTTTAGATTAATTTATTTTATAGAGCAAGACAATAATGATTGTAAATTTCGATTAATTTATTTTATAGAGCAAGACAATAATGATTGTAATTTTGAAGAAGATTTTATGTTTAAGGTAATTAAATTCAATAATAGGCATAATGGGTCTAATTTAGTTCTTAAAGTTATCCCCTCTCTTAAATTTAACCCCTCTTCAGAGGATAACTCCACTAACATCTAGGTGCAAGAGCTGCAATACTTCACAATTATTTGAAAATATATTTTCTTTCTATTTTGTGATCCAAAATATATTTTCTGTTATCCACAAATGAAAAATGATTCTTTGAAAATATATATTTTTCTCTATTTTGTGATCGAAAATATATTTTATCTCTATTTTGAATGACTCACAGATCAAAAAAAAGGGAAAAAGGGAGACACGATAAAAAAAATTGGAAAAAAATGGAAAATTAGAAGAGGAAGTTGCATTTCTAAGGAATTGGAGTTTCCTTCCCCGGAAACACTGTTGTCATACATTGGAAATCCTATGATCTTACCATTCACTTATGGGGGATACACCGTTTGATTCTAGTGAATTTTATATTAACTTTTGTTGTCATCTCAATGCCGGTTTGTTACTTCATTATAACAAATCGCCAGTTATGGCTCACGGTTTGATTCTGGTGAATTTTATATTAACTTTTGTTGCCATTCCAATGCTGGTTTGTTAAGTGATTAGATGATATAGTGATGATTGAATATTGACTTTATTTCTATAAATTTAATACAAGTAATGGATTATAATATCTCAAAGGAATTGTACTCGTAGGTGGACCCCACAACATTTGGCACTACCAACAAAAAGTGCACTGCCTTTGGTTTTATTATGGTTGAGGAATTTTACCAAGAATTTGAAAAAATCATATGTTTTATACATGTCTATTTGTAAGGTGTTCCCTTCATTAATTTTTATTTATTTATTTATTTTGTATAACTATATTTAATACATATATAATAAGGTCACTAATAGTATGTTTAAATATATTTTGATGAAAATACTTTATATTTTTAATTTTATTGAAACCGCACTTATATGTTTTTTCATGTCTATTTGAAAGGTGTGGTCTTCATAATTTTTGTTTTTTTTTCATATATATATATAAAAAGAGGTCACTAATAATATATTTAAATATATTTTTATCCAAACAAAGTTATGAAAACATTTTATATTTATATTTTTACATGGAAATATGTAAATGCTTTACATTTATATAAAATCAACGTCATTTATTTAAAACCAGTGTAGATCCAGCTTTACCCGGCTCTATCATGCGCCGAGAGGGATCAAATATTTCGAGGTGCAAACCCTGCTGGAACAATTGCACTAAATCCTTCTTGACGAGCTTTCAACTTATCATAATTATGGCTCATCATAATCAATGTTTAATTAAAGTTCGATAAACCAAAAATGGTCTTACTCGAAATTAATAACTACCATCGACATTTTTTACCACTTAGTTGATTCTCTTTTTATCCAATATAATATTCTTTTAAATATTATTCTATTCCTCTAATTTATGCAAATGACCAATATAGATAATAAAATAATATTTATTTCATAATTAGAACTTTTCTAATATTAAATTATATAATTAATAATAGAATATATTATAAATAATAATCAACTATTCTTACGCTTTACC
>LPNX011042971.1:39433-124539 GCA_001517045.1 Pseudotsuga menziesii | reverse complement strand
ACTCTTAGTCAGTTCATGGTTGAGCCTAGGAGTGTGCACTGGACTGCCGCAAAGCACATACTGAGATATCTTGCAAGTACGGTGGATTATGGTCTAGACTATAGGGGTTCGGGTGGAGTCAGCTTGGTTGGGTTCACAGATTCAGACTGGGCAGGTTGTGTGAGGGATCGGAAGAGTACTTCCGGTTGTTGTTTCAGTTTGGGCTCGGCAGCAGTGTCGTGGTTTAGTCGGAAACAGAAGTCCGTTGCACTGAGTTCGGCTGAGGCTGAGTATATGGCAGCCAGTCAGGCTACTTGTGAAGCACTGTTGCTTTGCAAGTTATTGGTAGATTTATTTGATCAGCAGCTTAGGCCTACGGTGATCTATTGTGACAATCAGAGTTGCATTCAGCTCTCTGAGAATCCAGTGTTTCATGACAGGTCGAAGCACATTGAGATCAGGTACCATTTCATCTGTGACTATGTTCAGAGAGGGGCAGTTGAGCTACAGTATATATCCACTGATGAGCAGGTAGCAGACATTCTGACGAAGTCTTTGGGGAGGGGGAAGTTTGTCTTCTTCAGAGATAAGTTGGGAGTGGTGCAGAACACCTTCCTCGGTAAGAGGGAGTGTTAGTTTTGTACCTAGGAATTTGTTCCCTAAGTGACCTTTTGCCTAAGTCACTTAGAAAAGGGAAAAAGGTGACCCTCACATTAAAAGCTACTTAATGAGACTTTATAAAGTTAAAGTCATTTTTTGATAAATTTAAGTGGGTGAGTAAATTTATTTAAGTGATTTAAATAAACGTGATTTTTACTCTCATTGAATCTTAGCCATTGGATTGGATCTTTCTCCACCGTTGGATTAGATTCCCACTTAGGGTTTAGTCAAAAAGGGTTGAGGGAGGCAAAACACTTCACTTTTTCATTTTTGGAGAAGGCGAGACTGAGCTGAGAGAGAAGGAGGTTGAGCTAGGGCATTGGCACGATTCCCAAGAAGAGAGACTGCACAAAAATCGAGGGTGTACGGACTGTACAGACTGCATTAATTGCTGCACAGAAATCGAGGGTGTACGGACTGTATGGACTGCATTTAATGCTGCACAGAAATCGAGGGTGTACGGACTGCATTTAATGCTGCACAGAAATCGAGGGTGTACGAACTACATTTAATGCTGCACAATAATCGAGGGTGTACGGACTGCATTTAATGCTGGCACGTTTTTCAAGATTTTGAGATGAAATCTTGGGTGGAGATAAGTTAAATTTTCACTGTATTTCTATTCTGATATTTTGCTGAAGATAATAAAATCTCTCTCTCTCTCTAACTGGTTTTCTCCGTGGGGGTTTTTCCAGGGCTTGATTTTGGCCAAAAATCTCTGAGTCTATCATTTTATGGTGTGATTGTTAAATGTGTTTTTCAGCTTGTTAGTGTATTTTACTGTGTGTTTAATTGTTTAGTAAAAATTTCATAAGTAACCTACAGCCAATGCAAAACCGGCTGTATGTGAAAACCACGAAATGTTGACATAAACCAGCAAACAGTAAAACGCAGAATTTGTTCATGAACAACCATGGTATTTTGGCTGCCTTCACCATCTTTACCATTGCTAGAATGAAAAGACTGGGTGGTAGAACCAACACACCAGCCAACATTAAAACCACTTACACTTCCCTTAATGAGACAGGCTACATCATTTGCAAAGAAGACCTCCGAACTCCACTTGTCACAATTTACAATTACTTAGATGGAGACCTCCTGCCACCGGTTGAAGGGATAATGAAACATTATTAAATACCGAGAAGCGACCTTAAGGTAGCCAATACTGATGAATTGGATTCTCATTTTCAATAAGACCTCCCTTAGGTAGATGGGAAGCTTTATTAGCTAGTCCATCAGCCATTGAGTTCAAATTTCGTCTAATGTGGAAAAATATGGAATGATTGGAATTGAGAAAGTAAGCCCAGAATCCGTTTGTGAAGACGCCATGCGATTTGATCCACTATGTGCTGACAATGTCTTGTTTGTGAGAGGACAAGAAGAGAATCACCTATCACTACTAGACATCGGATTCCAACTTCAAGGAACAACTTCAAACCTAGAAACAAAGCAAATCGATCCGCCTGATTATTAGTTCCAGGAATCCAATCCCAAAACCACATGCATGGGTCTGGACTATATTTCCTCCGGGGTCAAAACGAACCCCCCGACACTTGCCACCCTAGGATTACCCTTCGAAGAGCCGTCAAAAAAGAGAATATGGGTCTGGATCAAGGTTGCGGGGAAGCACCCCCCCCTTGCCCCTGCTCCGAAAGCTCGCTCCGCAAGGAAGCGCTGCGGGAGCTAACCAGAAGCGCCCTTCCTGGATCGCTCCCGATCCGGAGCGTTTTTCGGCGCGATTCCTCCCTTTTTTAGCGCTCCCTACTATGTTTGGCAGCGAACGCTTCCATAGCGCTTCGCCGTCGCTCCCTTCGCTTCCACATTCGCCCCCGTCNTTTTCGGCGCGATTCCTCCCTTTTTTAGCGCTCCCTACTATGTTTGGCAGCGAACGCTTCCATAGCGCTTCGCCGTCGCTCCCTTCGCTTCCACATTCGCTCCCGTCGCTCCCGCCAATGCTTCCCTTCGCTCCCGCCCACGCTTCCCATCGCTCCTGTCGGCGCTTCCACCTTTAAACGACGCTTGCGGCTTGCGGAAGAGAGGAAAGGGACGAGAGTTGGTTTTTGGAGGGAAGGAGGAGGGACAATGTAGTAATGTACATTGTCAATTCTCTAGTTCCTCCCTCATTCTATTGCAGGCAACAGGTTAAATCTCTAGTTCCATCTGGCATTAACCACGATGATGGGTTATGGTTTATTTTGTTGGTTCCATTTGTTATTTTGATGATGGTGGTTGGAAATCGGAGGAGGAATGAGGAAGAGGATGAAGAAGTGGGAAGTGGCACATACCATGGAGAGGAGGAGGAGGAGGGGGAAGAGGAGGAGGAAAGCTGAAAGAAAACCAAAGAGGACCCCAAACCCTTGTGGAAATATGTTGCAAGGCAGGAAGAAAGTAGAGGGGGTGGAACCACCAAATTTGTTTACCCCCATTGTAAGAAGACATACACAGGTTCATTTACCAGTGTGAGAAGACATCTATGTGGGCACATGCCATGTGATGAAAGAAAAAATGTAGGAGTTTGTGTTTGCCCAAATGTGGTATCAACACAAAGAGCCGTCTATAAGAAGGAAAAATTTGAACCACAAAACATAACAAAGCGATCATTGGATGAGCATGACCTTTCATGCTCACCAAGAACTGGAGGCCCATCCACCCAAGGCAGTGGATTCTCTCCCATGCAATCACGTGGCAAGACAATATCAGATTTCCTTGATCAAGGTGGTAGGGATTGTTGAATTTTTAGCATGAGCATAAACTTACAAAATTTGCAGATCTACTTAAAAAATCAACAGTGCAGTATAAACACATTCATCAGATCAACACACATGGACACAATATTTTTCACTGGGGAAACCTTCAAAGGACAAAAACCCCAAAAGCATTAATAGCTCATCTCGTAAATGGGATGGCTTAAGAAATTCTTCAAAAAGTTCCTCAAACCCCAATTCTAGGTTTTACCACAGTCACAATAAAAATTATTAGCAAAAATTCAAACTGATAATTTCACCACAATTTCCAGATATTACAATTTTTCCCAAATTAGGGCTTTTCCAGAAAACTAATATTTTTCTCTCTCCTGCACAAAAACAGTTTGCTGTTCAGATCTGACTGTCACTTTGACAGTATGCACTTTTTCCAGCCGTACAACTGTACGGATATGTACGTACCCTTGTACGACTGTCCTTTTTACCTTCCCGGATGTCCTTCCTTTGCTGCCCGGTGGTCTACTCCCTTCCCGACTGCTGCCCGTCTTCTCCCAATTGCTTCCCGTCCTCTCCTTCCACTGCCTGTGGCCACGATAGCCTTGTTAGGGCCTGCCGTAGGGTTGGCCGTGGGCCAAATCCTCACGGGTAAGCCTGTGAGAGGCTGCCCGAGGGTGCCTACGGGCTACTCAGCCCTCACGCTAGGGCTGTGAAGGGTTGCCTGTTAGCCCAACAAAAATACTCGGCCTGTGAGAGAAAAGACAGGAAGCCCGTACGGAGAGAGAGAGAGCGAGAGAGCGAGAGCGAGAGAGAGAGAGAGAGAGAGAGAGAGAGGGCTGCTTGGAAGACTTAAGAGCTGTCACAAAAAATTCTGAATTGAAGAATGTTGATAAAAACCCTAGCTAAGGGTTTGCTGATGATGCCCTAGGCTGAGGCAAGACATAACTTCTTCAAGAAAAATAGCAGCTCCACCTGTGAGAGAAAAACTTATATCTCTAATGAGAAGACTTGATCTTCTTTTATAGCCTTTGTTCACCTGTAAGTGGACAAGATTAGGAAAGATAAAAATAATAATATTTTTAATCTTTTCCTAATTTCACTTTCACTTTTACCAAAAGGGTCCTTTTATTTTTCCTTTGACTTTTATTAGAAGTCCTTATTTATTTTGACTTTCACTTGTGGTCATTTTCCTATGGTCAAAATTCTTTATTTAATTTTGACTTTTGACTTTGGCCTTTTTCCAAGTGCCCATGTGGTCATTACCTGTGGTCCTTTTTGATTTCAAAAATACATCATCATAAACCAAGAGAGTTATTAATGCTTTTATCTCACACACTGTGTAACACCTAGATCTGATACTAGGGTAACTTAACCAAGGGTAGCTAATCCTTGGAGAAGCACACCAAGCCCATAGATCAAGGGTCAAAGTGCCACACACATGCCTAGACCCAGTCTAGGGCTTACAGTGTCTTCATTCTCCAAGATAATGGCAACTCAGAACTAAGCTAAGTCTACTAGTCCTAAACTGGTCTACATCGTGGTCCCGGACCAGATGTCTACTCAGCACAAGGTTGAGTCTACCCAGGGCAGATCTGGGTCTATATCATGGTCCCAAACCGGATATCTACCATTCAATAGAATGGTTACTCAACACTGGGTTGAGTCTTCATCGTGGTCCCGAACTAGGTAGTCCCATTCTCCGAAGAGAAGGGCTCTCGATGTTGCTCAAAAAAATCAACAGGGATGACGTGGATTCAAAAGTGTATTGGTTTCACTATGCATGTGGCATACCATTCAATGTTTTTCGCTCACCCTATTGGCATGAAATGGTAGAGGCCATCCGTACTGCCCCAACAGGATACAAGAGCCCCGGGTATGACAAAGCTAGAACTGTGGGGCTTGACAAGGAAAAAGCCAAGATCCAAAATGCTTTGGGGCAATTCACAAATGCTTGGAATGAGTACGGGGTATCAATTGTATCAGATGGTTGGACAAATGTGAAAGGTAAGCCATTGATAAATGTTCTTGGTGTCTCTGCTACTGGTGCAGTCGCACAAGACCTGCATGAACATTGCGGAAATCCTACTCAAAAACATCTATTGGTCCATACAATTTCATCCAAGTCATAACAGATAATGCTGCTAATTGTAAGGCAGCAACAGTCATTGAAGATAAATACCCCAACATATTTTGGTCTGAGTGTTTGGTTCACACATTGAACCTTTTGATGCATGGCATTATTAAGTTGAAGGAAAATGAATACAAATGGATTGGTGAACTGTACAAAAAGGGCAAGCATATGATAAGATTTATTACCAACCATAGCAATGCCCATGTCATTTTCCGCACTCACTCAAAGTTAGAGCTATTAAAGATAGCAAATACTGGATTTGCTAGTTGTTACCTCACCTTCAGGCGCCTTTTGAAGGTAAGAGAGGCATTGGCTAGCATGGTATCAAGTGAATCATGGCAAGCCTTGAAAGATAGGGCGACATCCACATCTAACAGGCTTGATTTTCAGGATGTGGAAGACACAGTTCTTGATGGTCAATTTTGGGCAAGTGTCAAGTTTGTTTTGCAGTTCACAAAGCCCATTTATCACATAATTCGATTTGCAGATACAGATAAGCCGATAATTGGGGAGGTGTATGAGCAGATGGATAGCGTGTTGGGCCAAATTAAAGATATTGTTGAATTGAAGGATCCCATCCTGTATGACCATATTCACACACATTTGGTCAAAGTTGGAACATCTCAACGTTCCACTGCATGCCTTAGCATATGTATTAACACCAAAATATTATTCTCCATCTTGGTTGGCCAAACCAACACCTGGGGGTGGGGTTAGGAGAAAGCCCCACACAGATCTAGAGGTACAAGTTGGGTACATGGCTGTTATAGATAAGTTGGTCCCTGATGAAGAAGAATGTGTCGTATTGCATAGTGAATTAAGCAAATACCTCAGTGATATTGGTCCGTTTGGTACTTTGCATGCTAGAAAAGATCGAAATAGGGCGCCTCCACGCTTGCATAAATTGGCAACCAAAGTGCTTTCACAGGTGGTAAATAGTTCCTTTGTAGAAATGTGTTGGAGCACCTATACCTTCATCCACTTGGTGAAAAGAAACCGATTAAATGAAAATCGGGCATAAAGCTTGGTTTATGTACATTACAACTTGAGGTTGTTGACTTATTACTATGAGCGGGCCAAAACCGATAGATCATATGTCACTTGGGACAACAATCTGGAGGAGCATAACTTTGAGGATGGAGCCTTAACTTTAGAGCGCTTGGAGGATGAGCTTTTGGGCGATGAGGATGACCATGCAGCAACAGCAGCAGCAACAACAATGCCACTGCCATCTACTACCTTGTTTCCAGATGCACCATCTTTGCCTAGAGGTTCAACTTCACAACCGCCACCTGCATCAGCGAGGGGGGTCATGCAGGACCATGTCTTGGACATGGCTCAAGCCGCTCAACATTGGTGGCTACTGTGGATGATAATCCTGCTCCCTTTGTTCATAGACCACGGGAAAAGAAATTAGAAATTTCCCGTGGCAAGAGGAAACATCCATAAAATCTACTTTTCTTGTCTTTTCTTATTTACAGTACTTTCAACTTTCAAGTTTCTTCACTGTTGAGATTCGAGAACTTGAGTCATTGACTCTTTTATATTTATTATGGTATATTTTGTGAACATTACATGGCAATTCAGGTTTGAAGTTTGAGGTTGAACTCTGAAGCTGTAAGGTTGATAACTTGATGTTATGGATAATGGACCTATGTTTGACGAAATCACTAGTATATGATAATTGATTGAATCATTGATGGTTGATGAATGATGTTATATGGTATTATGATTTATCTTGTTATGGTTTATTTCATGTTTTTATGCTTTCCATAACTAATTCAACATTCTACAAGCATTTGTTGGCATATATGCATCAAAGTATATTAAAGATATATATTTATAAAAAACGCTCCCGAAACGCCCCCAAACCGGAAGCTTCTGAAAATTTCGCTTTTCACTCGTGCTCTCACTCTTGCTCCCGCTCCTGCTCCCGAAGTAACCTTGGTCTGGATACTCTGTTGCCATTTCTGAAATTCTTCTTGATTCATCACCAACTGCCATGGAGGGGGGCCTAAACATTCATCCTTGATTTTGGAGATTGTGGCAAATTTTGTTTTAAAAAATCTTTCATCCATAATTCCTCAGCTCGAGTCCAGGAATCAGAGGTATTATGTTTGTTAATTCGATGCTGAAGAGCCTCATTCAATAAAGATCTTGCCACAATAGATATGTCTATTGCAGAGATCCATATATCTTCAAAAATTCCATAAATCTAGGCTGCCCAGACTTTCCAGCAAATGCATTTTGAAAGGGAAGACCAAATACGGGTCAAGACCGGTTTCTCTTTTAGGATTCCAGGATAGCGACCATTCTAGTTTTTAAAAAATCCGTTCCAATTATCCGGAATTTCAAAATTCATGTCCAGACTCCAGACCATTCATCACGTACCTCCATACTTTCTTAATATAGCTACACTGGTTCATAGCTATAATTTCAAAAAAAGATGTTGTATTGACTCTTCAGGTTCATTGCATAAAATGCATTGTGAGGGTCTTGCGATGTTTCTTTTTTTCAAATTTTCAGAAGTAAGTATTTTTCCATGAACTAAAATCCAACAAAGTAAGTATTTTTCCATGAACTAAAATCCAACAAAAGATGTTGTATTGACTCTTCAGGTTCATTGCATAAAATGCATTGTGAGGGTCTTGCGATGTTTTTTTTTTTCAAATTTTCAGAAGTAAGTATTTTTCCGTGAACTAAAATCCAACAAAAGATATTTATCTTAGGCAGTCCATCTTGCTGCTTGGCATTGCTTACTAGCTAGCTTAATTTCTTGGAGCAGTTCCATAGACAATATAAAATTTCAATATCCTGAAATGATGTATCTGAACATTTTAATCTGTGGGAAAGTCCAAGCTTATTTCCCTTCCTTTTCTTTTCCCGACAGATTGAGATTAAGAGGGTGCTGGAGTCTCTATATGGGCTAGAGGTTGAGAAGGTACAGACACTTAACATGCAAGGAAAAAAGAAACACAGAGGTGGGATTGTTTTGTCTAAACCTGATTACAAGAAAGCATATGTAACCCTCAAGCATCCAGTCACCTTGCCGCCAAACCTCTTTCCTATTAATATATTTGAAGAGGCAAAAGAGGACAAGCAGCAGGAGGAGGCAGGCACTGTAGACACCCAGAGAAAGGTGACCCATTGGCTTGAGGATGGCAGAGAAAAATTTAAACCTCATCAGTGGCAATCAGAAAAGCGGAAGGTCGAGGCTAGCAAGAAGCTTGCTCCTTGGCACAGTAAGCTTTCCTGGAGATAGAGGTCATGATTCATGGATATATTTCCTGTAAGTGAATTTCAATTGGTTTTGCGAAATACTTTTGTTTATCTACTATAAGCTAATCATTTTACCTTATCCCTGCACAATTGGCAATACAAAAAGCTCTCTCAGTTGTGAGCCTAACAATTTGATTGTAATCAAGTTGGCATACATCTTAAAATCCATAAACTCTAAATGAGAGACTTGCATTCTTAACTTTATCTTCATTTCCATGAGACTATGGAAGAGTTAAGTTCCATTCTGATTTCTCTCGTGATTGCTTGCTGAAGCTACGAGGGTATAGAATTCTAGCATGGTAATAATCATAAACATCTGTTGCTTGTGGGAAATATTGAATTGCGTATGGCAATGTGGGTATTTTTATTTTCTTTTATCTGGTTTTAGCTACATTTTTGCCATTCATTGCCAGTGTAGCTGCTATGGTATTCTATTTGTAAAGCTCATATTTTGTCATTTGGCTTGTGATGTAATAGAACTATTACTAGCATATCATTGCACTTCAATATGGTTATTGATGGATAGAAATGTGCATGCACTTCCATTTACAAACTTGGGTTGTAACTTGTAGGTATCGGTACACTTAAATTCTTGCACCTAGTGGAGCTAGATTTTATTGAACTAAAAGATCCTTCAGAATCAAACTCTGCGCACCAAGTGGTAACAGCTGCTCTTTTTGCTCTTTCAGTGACACGATATGGTTAACTATATCAAAATTATTCATGCAGCACATGCTTTCTGTTTCATACATGCTTTAGGCAATAACAGTCCACAATTTAGAAAAAAAAAAGGCAACTGCATAAATAGTTTACTGAGAGAAGATATTGTAGAAGCAGAAGTGAAGACTCTTTTGGAGAGGTGACGTTCTGCAAACTTAATGCCTATCAATTGTTTGAAGCTGATGCTTCAAACCATGTAAAGTCTGATTCTAGTGTTCATATTTGAGTATTCCTGGATTGTTTTTGAGTTTATATGCTTTACAGTTATACCTTGGATATCGAGATTATCCTTGGCATGAGAAGACATTGTCAACACTTTCTGTTTGTGTGAAAACAGTAAGTCATGAAAAGCTACAATTCAATGATGCAATACCCCAATTTTTCCATATGTAAATACCTTTCAAGTGGTAATGAATATGATGTGTATATCTGTCTTACTATGAAGAAATCCTTGCCAGATCAAGATCTTTACTATTCTTAACCAATATCATGGCTTGCAAAACTTCAACTTATGTAATTTCCAACATTGTCTAATGAAATTGCATTACTATGCAAACCAATGAATGTTGTTGTGCATTTATGTAATGTCCTCTTCTGCTTAGGCATTGAGGACCGACCCGCTAACCTATGTGATTCCTGTAGGTTCGAGCGGGTACTGACAGTCAGGGAATCAGCTGAAGACTGATGCCATATACAGAAGATCTAGGGCATCATTATTATATCATCATTGGGTAGAAGAGGGCCACCAGAGCCAAAGGCCACCTGCATGCATGACATCTGAGCATTATTTAATGATGCATGCACCCGATTGAGTCTCCATGCGCATGCATGCAAGTCAACTGCAAATTAGAAGTTAAAGTGATCGCATGCATGCAAGTCAACTGCAAATTAGAAGTTAAAGTGACCTAATTAGGTCAAAAGTTAGGTTATTCGCAGTTGAGAGTTATAAAAGAAAGATAAAGTGAATGGAGAAGACACTTATGTGATTATTGATTTGTGGAGTCGAATTAGAGAGCTCGGCGAGCTAAGTTGGGGTTGAGCGCATGCTCAGCTAACTGGTGTATTTCGACAGCGAAATCTATTTGCCTTAGTTCATCATCAGGTTGGATCATCCAGGTCCAACACTAGTTCATCATCAGGTTACATTCAGTAGTTATTTCGGGAGGTTGATTATTCATCCAGCCGGAGAGTTCCACCATCACACCGTGTCACCGTGGTCAAAGACCAAGCAATTCGTTTTCCTATCTACAGGGTTCGGAACTTCCGCATGTTACTTCCATTCATCTCGGAGCACCTCCATTACCCTACCCTTGGAAGAAGGATCGTTCAGCTTGAGTATCAAGAGAGTTATCATCACTGCTCCCTTTTTTGGAGGCACTATTCGGCATGGGAGAATAGATTTGAGGAGGCATTCACTTTTTGGGCTAGTGTGCCTCTGTTTCTTCTGAATGTTGCTTCCATCACCTTCAGAAGGGGTATTATAACCCTAGTGCATATCATCTGGGCTTTCAGCAACTGCTTATTTATTATTCTAGAGCATATATAGTTTGAGAGGAGGGCGCATTCCCCTGTGGAGGACGATTTGGTTTATCTCCCTATTCCTCCAACAGAATCCTTGCATGCTGGGACCATCCTCTTCACCATCAGCTGATCTATATACTGGTATGTACATGCATTGATTTCTCCTATTTTATAGCATCTCAATATTTTCTAGGGCACATATCTGCATCCAACTGCATGCATGCAAAGATTGGGGTTTGCTTTCCTATTTTATTGAGGCATAAGTCTATTGGCCATCTATAGTACACACATAAAAAGAAAAATACCAGTTTGGGATATTACAGTGGTATCAGAGCTATTTTCCTTGCCAACTGTGGGCATGCAAAAATATAAATGAATTCAGAAGGCCCATACAACATTACTCATCGGAGATAGAGGTATAGAGATAGAGAAGAGGAGTTAGAGGACATAGATTTGGGGGACAAAGAGTATCAGTATGTGAAGGGCAAAGAAACAATGGCCGATGATGATAGAACAACTTTCAATAGTCTCATATCAGCCATAAAAGAACTCACTATCGGGCAAAAAGAAATGATGAGTACCTTTAGGCAAATGACAGAGAAAAATGGTCCCACCCTACACAGTCCCTTATTTCCCAACAGTGATAGGGTATCCACCGGCAGTAGTAGGGAGCACTTACATACCAACATGCAGAGCCATCCCCATATATACAAGCCTTTCCGACCTACCATGCCTCAATTCTTAGATAGTCCAGCTGTAGTGCCTCTAGCACAAGCCGAACCAGAAGAACCCATGAGCACCTATCTGAGAGAATATAGAGCTTTAGGAGAGGACTTCCATTCAGTCATGACCTTCACTGACTTCTGCCACTTTAAAAGTAAGAACAAACCCAAAGCTTACAATAGGCCACTCACCCAGAACTATGACAGTGCACCATAGGGAAACTGACTATCCTTACCTTTGATGGCACCCAGGGTGGTCCAACTCGGAATTGGGTGCAGAAGTTGGATACATACTTCCAGCTCAACCCCATGATTGAGACAGATGCCATTAAATTGACTACCTTGCATTTGGACGGAGAAGCACATGAGTGGTGGTATCACGGGTTAGTGACACTGGGTCACAACACCATCACAACGTACTCAAATTTTACACAGAGGCTCATTGAGCAGTTTGATCGAAAGGATCCTGAGGTACACTTTAGAGAGCTAGCTCAGCTCAAGCAGACAGGTAGTGTAGATGCATTTATTTCAGAGTTTCAGAGGATAGCAGTCAGGGTGACAGATATATTAGAGAGCAGGTTGATTATGTTGTTCACTGAGGCTCTCACTGAACCCTTGCGAGGATGGGTCAAGTCTTATAGGCCCACCACCCTAGCAGATGCCATCAGACGGACTAAAGATTTACAAGATGTAGTACCCAAAATTATGCTTCCTCCCAAAACCAATTTCCCTATTGAAGATGAAGAGAGAAAACCTGTCCAAAAAGAATGGCCCAAGAAAGAATGGATGGACAATGATACCCGACAGGACCTTAGAAGAAAAAAGTTATGTTTCACTTGCTAGGAACCATGGGTACCATGGTCACAGATGCTCAGGGAAGGGAAAGGCTTACTACATAGAGGCCTATTCCGACAATGGGGAGGGTGATGATTATCAGGATCAGGAGCAGAGAGAGACATCAGAGACAGTTAAGGAGTGGCCGCCCTCAGGAGGTACCATTGCTACAATGACAGGAGTTCCTAGATTCCACACTCTCCGGATCAGAGGTACCGTACAGGGCCATAGAGTGGGAGTGCTGATAGATGGTGGGGCATCCCACAACTTTATTGATGCTGCATGGGTTAAAGGGAGAGACATTCAGATTGAGAGTTTTGATGGGTTTTCAGTAGCTGCAGCAAGTCACACCATGGAGTGTAGTCAAAGGATTCCTCAATTAACAGTAACACTTGGGGAATTATACAGCGATAGAGACATTCTATGTGGTGGATGTACCTGACATGAAGGTGGTATTAGGAGTTCAGTGGATGTATTCCCTAGGGAAGTATTCCACAAACTACTAGACCATGGAGATGGAGTTCATAGGAGCAGGGGGACAGAAGGTAGTATTGAGAGGGATGAATACCTACCCTCCCACAGCAGTGACATCACACAAGATGGAGGCAGTACTCTGACAGGGAGATATTGAGGGAGCAACAGAGTGTTTTGTTACCTTCAGGAAACCACTAGATAAGGCCACACAACATCCAGCTGTATTCGGAGACCGTCCAGCAAGTCGACCTCCAGATAGGGGATTTGAGAGATGCCCCCCCCCCGCCCTTGATGGTGAGGGGCAATTGATTCTGATTTCGGAGCGCATCCTAGAGGTGCGAGAGCGGAAACTAAGGAACAAAATCACCAGAGAATACTTGGTTCAATGGAAAGATCTGCCTATAGAGGAGGCCACTTGGGAGGTAGAATAGGTATTACAGCACCCAACTTTACAGTTGCTTGAGGACAAGCAAATTCGAGTGAGGAGGACTGTAATGTCCTCTTCTGCTTAGGCATTGAGGACCGAACTGCTAACCTATGTGATTCCTATAGGTTCGAGTGGGTATTGACAGTCAGAGAATTAGCTGAAGACTGATGCCATATACAGAAGATCTTGGGCATCATTATTATATCATCATTGGGTAGAAGAGGGCCACCAGAGCCAAATGCTATCTGCATGCATGACATCTGAGCATTATTTAATGATGCATGCACCCGATTGAGTCTCCATGCGCATGCATGCAAGTCAACTGCAAATTAGAAGTTAAAGTGATCGCATGCATGCAAGTCAATTGTAAATTAGAAGTTAAAGTGATCTAATTAGGTCAAAAGTTAGGTTATTCGTAGTTGAGAGTTATAAAAGAAAGATAAAGTGAATGGAGAAGACACTTATGTGATTATTGATTTGTGGAGTCGAATTGAAGAGCTTGACGAGCTAAGTTGGGATTGAGCGCATGCTCAGCTAACTGGTGTATTTCGACAGCGAAATCTATTTGCCCTAGTTCATCATCAGGTTGGATCATCCAAGTTCAGCACTAGTTCATCATCAGGTTACATTCAGTAGTTATTTCGGGAGGTTGATTATTCATCCAGCCGGAGAGTTCCACCATCGCACAGTGTCACCGTGGTCAGAGCAAACAATTCATTTTCCTATCTATAGGGTTCAGAACTTCCGCATGTTACTTCCATTCATCCCGGAGCACCTCCATTACCATTCCCCTGGAAGAAGGACCGTTTAACTTGAGTATCAAGTGAGTTATCATCAGTGCTCCCTTTTCTGGAGGCGCTATTCTACACGGGCAAATTGATTTGAGGAGGCATTCACGTTTTGGGCTAGTGTGCCTCTGTTTCTTCCGCATGTTGTTTCCATCACCATCAGAGGGGTATTATAACCCTAGTGCATATCATCCGGGCTTTCAGCAGCTGCTTATTTATTATTTTGGAGCATATACAGTTTGAGATGAGGGCGCATTCACCTGTGGAGGATGATTTGGTTTATCTCCCTATTCCTTTGGCAGAATCCTTTCGTGCTGGGACCATCCTCTTCACCATCAGCTGATCTATATATTGGTTATGTACATGCATTGATTTCTCCTATTTTATAGCATCTCAGTATTTTCTAGGGCACAAATCTGCATCCAACTACATGCATGCAAAGATTGGGGTTTGCTTTCCTATTTTATTGAGGCATAAGTTTATTACCCATCTACAATACACACATAAAAAGAAAAATACTAGTTTGGGATATTACAATTTATTTCTTAAGGTCCATCAAATGAAGAAAGCTTATGAGCATGGCATTTTACTTGAGTGAGTTGCTTATCATTATAGCTAGAAATGCATACAAGGATTTGATTGAATGCTTAGAAAACATAGAAGATGTTCACTCTCAAACATACTTTGAAATAAACCAAGTACCTCAGTTACTGTTTATAAATCACTTCATCAACCCTCAATGACATTTGTAGTAAACACTTGTAAAACCTTGTTAACTCTAAAAAAATAGAGCTTCGATTCCACAGATTCATTTCCACCATAGTCAGTTGCATTGATGCTCCGTTCTTCTCAAGAGAAGGATCAATCTCATTACTCATCATCTTATTGTTGCTCAAGTCTATGGTCAAGATTCAATACATAGGTCCAAACTTTTTTACACTAGATTAGCTAAATAAGGTCAAGATAAATGTTTGGCGTGTGAATTTTCCAAACCCAAGGAGACCACTGTCCTCATATTCTCAACTAAACAAAGTTGTTATTTAATTGCAGTAATGAAATTCTTCACATAGCAGTAATCACACATATAGCTGGAAAATAAACAACGAAAGCATAAACACAATACACAGATAATTACTCCTTAAAATCAACTATTCATTAACAATTCAAAGCTTACAAGGAAACCTCCACAACTATCAACTAACAGTTGTACGGTAAACCCAAACAAAACAAATATACACACTTTTTGAGGAAAAATCTGCTTGCCAAAACCAAGAAAACTGCTCGCTGTACGGCCTGTTTGTACGATTGTACATACCTATTCTTAGGGATTTGTACGGCTGTATGAATATACACACTTTTTGAGGAAAAATATGCTTGCCAAAACCGAGAAAACTGCTCGCTGTACGGCTTGTTTGTACGATTGTACAGAGCTATTCTTAGGGATTTGTATGGCTGTATGAATCTGTTCTATATGGAACTACCTGCAGGCTGCAACTTTCTACCTGATTGCTTACTCTAGCTCCTCTCTGATGCTCTAACTCTATTCCACAAATGAAATAAATCATCTCTCTACAAACGTTGTCTTTGAGTGAATAATGAAAATGTGTCTTAAATCTCTATTTTTACGCGCCTTTATACTTGAGTTGAAACCCTAATCTACCAAAACCCTAATCTCATAGTGAGATGTATAGTTGATTAGTTTAAATCAATATTGTTTAAGATTACACTCGATTAGATTCAACAACTAAATATAAGACTTTCACTTTATCACTAAAGTGAATTGCAAAATAGATTTGGCTCGGACTACTTTCGACACGTTTGACACTAAACTTGTTTGTGAAAGTTCTTGTTTGAGATATAATCTTTAAAACTCCCTCTTAGCGAAGAAGGAATTCTACACCAATTTAAGTTTGTCCTCTGGAAGACCTGTGACTATTGTGCAAGTGCCCCATCCTCTCGTGCCATAATCTGCACAAATTATTTGTGTTATGCACTAGGGTTTGAACATGCACACCTTGTAACCTTTATAAATTGCCTTCACTAACCTCGATCTATTGAGATGATCCTGGGCTAGACCTCTTCGGTCTTATAAGGACTTGCTATGTCTTGAACTCTACTACAAAACCCTTATATTCCATGATTGAAATTGAAAGCAAATTCTTCTCGAGACTATGAACAAATAATGCATCATCAAAGTCTAAAGAGTTACCTAACTTAAGTTGGAAAGGAATAGTACTAACTTCTGCTACTGGATACTTGGCGTCATTATGAAGCTTGACCTGTACTCCATAGATGTTTTCTTTTAGACTTGAAAATAGCTCCCGAGTTTATTTCATATGCCTAGATGCTTTGTTGTCCACATACAAAGTGTTCTTTGAACTGTGCTAGAAGAAAGCCAAGATACCATCAAGAAATCCTTATCGAACTTGGAAGCAAACTTGTTCATTTGAGTTTTAGTTAAGGCTGCTGCTTGATGCTGTTGTGGCTGCACTTTACCCTTCTTCTTCTCTAGACATTGTAATGTGTAATGGCTATGCTTATGCCATATGAAGCACTTGATTTTACTCAAGCCTTTCTTCCCTTGTTTAAAGGTTGATTCCTCATCAAGTCACTGTTTACCTTACCCTCGCTGGGTTCTTTACCTTTGCCCTTCTTTGTTTAACCAAATAGGGTATGGTCATTGTCACCTCCCTACTTGCTAGCCTTTGACTCCATTCGAGTCTCCTCTCGGTAATAATCATTTCGTAATCTTTCCCATGAGGGAAGATTCTCTTGAGCACAAACACCATGGACAAATGTTTCCCATTGAGATGTGCTTGGTTGACTAGCTCTTTGTCTTCAACCCCCCCCCGCAATTGTTGTAAGTTGATCGTGAATTTGTGTGACCTTCATTAGGTAACTGGTAACAATGTTTAATTTGGTCACCTTTATAGATTTGAGTCTATTATGCGATATCATCTTCCCGTTTATGTTCTTACTTTGGTAAAGGATAACCAGGGCATCGAACATATCCTTTGCTACTTTCTTCTCGGATATATGAGGGATAAGATGATCCTTTATAACATCCATGATCATTGGCTTGGATTTCACTTATTTCTTCTTGTGAATTGCCGAAGCCTGCAAATTTGTCAACGGAGCCATTACATCCTTGACGATATCCCTTAGATCATTCTCTTCTAATAGAAGAGTTAGCCTGGCTTTTCATGATAGGAAATTCTAGGCACCTTTCAATGTGTCCTCGAACTTGAGGCTAGTCAATACCATCTTTGATATGCACACAAATTCCCAAAGTTTATAAACACTACCTTTGAAACCTTTTAATTGTTGGTCTTGGTTATCGATAGTTGATTTGATGTGGTAAACTCTTCAGATCCTATTAATTAAAGTAGCTTTGATACCATGTGAATTTTCCAAACACTAGTAGACTATTGTCCTATGTTCCCAACTAAACAAAGCTATTATTTAATTGCATAAATTAAATTCTTGACATAGCAATAATTAGGCATATAGTTGGAAAATAAACAACACAAATGTTCAATTGTATAGATATGTCAATACGACCGTATAGATCTCTTTGTATGGACCCATATGACTCTAATGTTTTGTTCTATATGGACTTGTATGATTGTATGGATCTATCTTGTACATACTTGCCTGCTTGCTTTCTACTTGATTACTGACTTTGACTCGTCTTTCTTGCTTTAACTCTATTATAAAGCTGACATAAATCACCTTCTGCTAAAACTTGTCTTTAACTGAATAATGAAAATGTGTATCTAAACCCTCTATCTTGGTTGGCCTTTATGCTTGAGTTGAAACCCTAATCTCACAATTAAATGTATGGTTGAGATTAGCCTAAATCACTAATATACAAGAATACACTTTATTAGACTCAACAACTAAATATAAGACTTTCACTTTATCACTAAAGTGAATTACAAAATATATTTGAGTCAAACAACTGATTGCGTTAATGCAAAAGTAGCAAAAGTGAATTCCTCTATAATTGCATTCATGCAAAAGTAGGAGCTTATTTGGTCTTGCAATTTGTAAATTGCCTATCATAGTTAATGAGTGGTTGTAGTTGTAACTTGTAATAGCACGGGGGGCAATAATGTGAAACTAATAACCTAGAAAGTCATTGGCATACAAGCACACATGATTAATGATGTGAAATTTTACTGAGCCAGATCTGGTAATAATCTCAAATAATTAACTTGTTAATTATTAATTAATAACACACTAAAACTCAACAATACAAAGAAAACCGAACACAAGAAACACCCTGGAAACCAGGGATAATTTTAGGGGCGAATTTTAGCCCAGTGGGCTATTTTTCCATGTTTTTCTCCCAAAAAAGATTCGCCATTTTGCATTTTTTGAAGCCCTGTTTCGCCCAATTTTGATGGGGTAAATTTTTTTCACCCTAAAAGTCGCCAAATTATTATATAAACGATATAAAATCCTTGGAAATTAAAATATTTTTTGAAAAATATCGCCAATCATTTTATAGATGGCGTTTTAAGAATTGGTAATATTCGCCAACATTTATACACTTTTAAATAAGTAAGGTTCCTTAAAATCATCCCTGCTGGAAACCCCAATGGGGAAAACTAGCCAATAGTTTTGTCTTTTATTGTAGATTTGTTCCTCAGCAGGGAAACTCACTAAGGGCTCATAAGTGAAGGGCATTATAGAACTTGTGGAATCAAAAATTTATTATTAGCCTTTAGACTTGCTTTTAATGGCGGGAAAAGGTGCACCAGGAGCACTTATCCTAGAAGTCCTTCAGGGATAACTCTCTAATCGCTGGGTTCGGTAACAATCAATTTATTCCTCGGCTTTCCCCACGTAGTTAGACCTTCTGCCTGGATCAATCATTCCACCATATGGCACAGGGAGGGCTTTTATGTCTGTTGTTGTCCATTGTGTACTTCTCCTGTTGTTATGCCTACTTTATATCTATGTCCTGCCTTTCACTATGCTTTTCCTGTTCCTCTTAACTTGCTTCCCTGCTTTCCTGTGCCTCACTGCTTACTTGCTTACCTTTGCCTTGTTTGCCTTTTATATTTGCCCATTATTTAGTAAAAGTGCTATATCCATAACGCATATTTCGTATACGATGCTACGCACTACCTATTGCCTGAGACTATTAACCTATTTACTTAGTTGATTTTGTTGTTTAACCAGTCCCAGCTTCAGGATATGTATCCGGGCAAGGATGCTATGGCTCCATTGCTGGTGCTTTTGTGGGGTCATTCGCTGGTTCTAGGTCAACGGGGGAAACAACACATACAATACCGGGCTTCTAGATATGACTCATCGAATCTTAGACTCTTGACTCTCACTGTGCTTAAACCATCAGCTGAAAAGACAAACCCCAATAAGAGATATGACTCACTCCTGTCACTCACAAGAGATATGACTCACTCCTGTCACTATGTTACAATACAACTCTTAATAGACTCTTTTATAACATCACTTTATGTCAATACCATGGGACACCCAGTACCATGGGACACATAATACCATGGACCCTCCAATACCATTGACTACAAAGTATTACAAAATACACTATTACAAGACTATCTAGACAGTCTACCTCGTCCCCTTCTACGTTGCTAGACACCCCCAATGTAGAAGTACATGTCAAGCTACCCAAAACTAACACTTCCTCTTAGCGACGAAGATACTTTGGAGATGCCTCCTCCATGATCAACCTGGTACTTTGTTGTTGCAGCTGCTCCCTTTGAATGGGAAGACCTTGTTGCTGCGTTTGCTGGACGTTGATATGGATCCCTGTGCTCCTCCTCTGTCAGTGTCATCTCATACCACAAAGGCTTGCTAAGATGAGCCTCACGCTCCCTCTTAGACATTGATCCAAACTTTAGACTCTCTCTGGAACTCTGTTCCAAACTCTCTTTGAAGCTGACCATAGGCTGTTCGAGCAACCTGTACAACATGTCCTCCTTGATACCAAGCATCACTGCTGCATCTTGGGCACCTGCGCTCACTACACGTATGAATACTGCTCCGTCCTGGAACTCTACCTCATACCCCCCATCCTCCAGTGTTGATACTGAGAACAAACTGACCCTCTGCTTTGGAACATGCATCGCTCTTGCCACCTCTAGTAGACCTTATGACTCCAACTGGAACATCACCGAAATAACTCTTCCTAACTGCTAATTTGGTGTGATCCCCACACCTCACATAGCGGTTTGAGTTTGTCTTTGAAACACTAAGGAGCATCGACCTCACTCCTGTCATTATGGCTAGATGCATCATTGTCAATATACTAGCCACTACTAGATCCACAACCCATTGCCCGAACCTTTTTGGGCGCTTCCCAGTCACCCTTCTGGGTTGCTAGAGCCTCTTTCTCATTGCCCAACAATATTTTTGGGCTGCCCAAGTGGTTGTCCGCTGTCCTAGGCCAACTACACATGGTTGCTTGAGTTTCCTTGGCAGTTTTGGGCTGCCTGTAATCTTACTGCCCCTTCCCGGTTGTTTCTTGCCCCTGCTTGGGACCTTTTATGGGCAGTTTTGCCCTTGCTCGGGGCTTCCCAGGCCTCCTTGGTGGTCTACTTTGTCCTTAGCGGCTTTCTCTATTAACGATGATTGTTTTTTCAGTTGGCGGTTGTGACGGCTTCTACATGTTTGCACCCATCGCCCGCCTCTACAGGTCGATCCTCATGGGTCGTATGCTGCACACGTTTTCCGTCGGTTTGTGTTGCCTCGATGACACTTTTTTTTCTCCTCGGGGATGGACCCGTGCTTGGCTACTTCGGTGGCTATGGCTGCCTTAGCGATAACCATTCTCCTCTACTGCACAACCCACGACCTCTGCATTCGACATATACTCTGACAGCTCGACCAACGCCACTGGAATGCCGGTCGATGAGCCTGCTATGTAGGTCCAACTCCTTCATTGGCCCGCGGATTTCCCACTGGCAGTGCACTCCACGCCCGACGAGTCATTCATGTCTGCCGTCCTTTGCGTCCTTAGCCTCATGCCCCAACGACACTCCCGTGGCGGTGGTGCCATCCACTCCAATGTCCAGCTTGATTGTCGATCCACTGTCTCACGCCTGCAACATTCTTGACATGGCCGTTGCTGCATGATGACTCCATGTTCAATAGCCCGATCTACTTTGGAACTCGTGCTGCCTCCAAATCTTGCGTCTTGCCTCAGCGTGCAACAACCCACCACATTGCTGACTACTACTACTCGATCGCTGATTTTCCTCATCCCGTCGTCACTAGTTCGATCCTGCTAGTAGAATGGAGGCTCTTTCTTCGCAACCGTCTATCCTCATGACTGCATACTGGTGGCCTCTCGACCCCTTCCTTGCTGATCTACACCTGATGGGCCCGATCCAACAACCTAACACCCAAGCATTCTCCGCCTTACCTCTGTTGGGCTCCATTGTTGCAACCTGGTTGGCACTCACCTCTTCACTAGCCCGGGCTCGATCTGCTAGTGCAGCCCAAATCTTGTGATGACGCTTATGCAACTCCTGCTACTACACTTCCGTCGACACTTACACGAGCTCATTGCCTCGAACAATGTACAGTCAAAGGCCGTACAACTTGTACTGTGGTCGTACTATACTCTTGAAACACTTTTCTTTTATTTTCTCAATCTTTTCCAGGTCTCTCGGTCCTACTTTGATACCATGTGAAATTTCACTGAGCCTTATTTGGTTAAAATATTGAATAATTAACTTGTTAATTATTAATTAATAACATACTTGAAAACCGAACACAAGAAATGCCCTGGAAACCCCAATGGGGAAAACCAACCAACAATTTTGTCTTTTATTGCATATATGTTAAACATCACATACAACACCAGGCTTACAGATTTGACTCATCGGATCTCAGACTTCTGACTCTCACTGTGCCCAAACCCTCAGCAGAAAGGACAAACCCAAACAAGAGATATAACTCACTCCTGCCACTCACAAGAGATATGACTCACCCTTGTCCAAGACACAAGAGATATGACTCACTCCTATCTAGCACGCAAGAGGTATGACTCACTCTTGTCACTGTGTTACAATACAACTCATTAGACTCTTTTATAACATCACTTTATGTCAATACCATGGGACACCTAGTACTTGAATTCATAATACCATGGACCCTCCAATACCATTGACTATAAAGTATTACAAAAGATACTATTACTAGACTGTCTAGAGAGTCTATCTCGCCCCTTCTACATTGTTAGACACCTCCAATGTAGAAGTACCCGCCGAGCTACCAAAAACTAACACACAAGTGCAAGATGGCAATAGCAGGTGTCAGTACTGGAGTTGTACCTTAGTTTTGTCATTCCTCTTCATCTTTTTCCTTATTAGTTCACATTTTTGTTCTCCCATCACTTGTGGTTTGCATCTGGAAGGTTTCCAATCGTTTTGCTGCTGTTTAAGGGAAGGCTTTGGGAAGATTTGAGAGGTATGTTAAATAACAGTTAATGTCATATCAAATAGTGAATTTGCATAATTGTTTATTTTTGGCTCTACTTGACTGTTATTGCATTTACTCTCTTTCTCTGTTCCCTCAAATGAAAATTTGCTTGAAATTTAAATGGTTCAGTTTCAAGTTGGTGTCATTTTTAGAATTGAAATGGAGGTTAATGTTTATGTGAAAAATGAAATATCAGTCATTGCTCGGTAATGGAAGCTGTTGTTGGTTGAATTGCTAGTTTCACATTTGATTCTACAGTGTGCTTACTCCATTTACCTTAACATTCATTAATGCTTTGAAAGCGTCAGTTCTGAGATTTGAATTTCAAAAGATAATAGTATGCCAGTCCTTTGTTCTTGAGTTGGTTTGATTGTTGGTTGGGGTTTAAAAAGACACCACTCACAAAAAGTTTTGAAAGTTCTAATTGTTATACCCTGCTCATGTTCAAGCTTGTCATTTGTTTTATAGTTCAGGGTTCAAACCCACGAACATGCATTGCATTGATGCTTTTGCAAGGGTTTGGTTTGCATGCATTTTGATTGCCAACTAGGCGTTAGCATCACTTTGAAAAACCCTAGATTTGTAACCAATCACTCATATTATAAGGCAACACTAGGTTGAGCAAGTTTATGATGAAATAAGGAGGTTTTGAGCTTGAATTCAGTTTGGACAAACACAGGTAGTGCGCTCCCTATAGGTTAGAATGATGACCTTGTCCTAACCGGTGATTTGCATCAAAAAATGGAGTACAAAATGACTCAACTTTGTCCGTAAATCCCGTGCTTAAAATTTCAAAACTTAGGGTTTCTATTTTGACTCAAGGGTGATTTGTATTGGTATTGAAGACTTTGCGCAAACCTTGTCAGTTCTAGAATTGTTGGGTTCATTTGTTTGTTCTTCCTGGTAGTCGTTTTAAAAGGAAAAGCATTAAAGTTGGTAAATGGTCGAGCCATAATATGGCATGCAACCTTCGATTCTATTGCGTATGCATTGAACTACTTTTGTAATTGGATGCAGGCTTAGATGTAAGCCTAATGGCTTTATCTCTTCTTCGCTTTGGTCGAAACAAAATTTTGGTTGTGGAGTGTACAGTGGCTAAGCGATATATTTTAATTGTGTTATAAAGACAAAATTCGAAGCTATAGTTTAACCCATTCCCATTGCAAAGCCTAAACTTTGCACACTTCTCGCAAAGTTGGCCATACTTTCTGAACTGAGCTGATGCTAAAGCAATTGTTTCAAATCATTTACATATTCGGTTTGCTACAGTTTATGACAATTTTTATATCTCATATTATGCATTTGAATTTAATCCACGAATTTGCATTGACAAAAGTGATATGTTGAGATTTTGAAGCCATAGTGGTTATTATGCATGCCATACTTAGACTATTTATGACTCAGAATTAAGAGCATAGTATTTTGAATCGCAAATCCTTTGGAGTTATATGAACTATTAGTGAAATCGATGAACTGTTGGTGTAACTGTTAGTACTCCTATAGCTTCGAATGATAAATATGTCAGATACAGTAATTGTTTTTATAAACTAATATTTGATCAAAGTTCAAATACAAAGCTAGATAAAAATGGTTATGTTGCAATGTCTGTGATTGCATTCTCAACAATGTCTAGAGCTAATATGCAAATCCTGCATAGTTTATAAGATCACTACTTATTGTTTGGACATAAAAGATATTAATCCCAACAATCACAATGATATTATTGCATGGTGTTTGGTAGCACTTCATTGATTGTTTTTAAATGTGGAATCTGGTTGGTTTTGTTTTGGAAAATTGAAGTGAAAATTCTGTCACTTTACTATTGAAATGTTTAAGTGATAAAATCAATGAAAGAATGATTGCTAGTTAGGTTAAACAATCCTACGCTATGCAATGGAGACTCTCTTCACAAGGTTATGTGTCTTATTTAAAATTCTGGAGATATATTGGCTCATAAATTGTTATTGAATGAACTTATACATTGGATTTTTTATGACTATGTGGAGATGTCAAATTCATGGTTTAGTCTGGAAGTGGTTGATTATCGTACAAATATCGATATTGTTTGATTACTGGATATTGTTTAGGTGTCGGAGAAAATTGGATTGTTTGAGCATGTACCATTTCTCATTTCCCTCACTCATTTGTACTAGTTATTTTGCTCACCTCCCTTCACAGTCCCGATGATACCTTTTCCCATGTTCAAAAATAAAGTTAGCAGATATGAATGATTCCAGTTGATGAAAGCAAATTATTTTAAGCATGCAATAGTGTCCCATTCCCGTTCTCCCTTGAATTATGATTGCATGTATGCTTGTCTGTCATGATACAAAGCCACTAATAGACTATTTTGATTGCAAATTTATTTGATATCTTTTTCACTGCTGAGTACTTGTACTAATCTTGCTTTTCATCACTATAGATGAGTTTCTTCAGCAAAGGTGGCAACATAGGCAATAGAGGTAACAAAGATAACCGAAGAAGATGCCAACAACCACCTTGGCATGGTGGCAGAAATAAAAGATTGAGGTTTTTCATACTTTCTGATGTAGAGTCAGAAGAGTTTAACCAACTTCTGCAAATTGGATTCCTAAATTTGGCTGGCCAAGGTCACATTCCAGCTGCTAGACCGTATGTTAGACCTCCAATTCATTCTCAATCTAGCATTCTAGGTGTATGTGTGCCCCCTCACCTATCAATGCAGCCCTACCCTTAGAATAATGATGGATGGAACCAGATTGTTCACAAACATCCATCTGGTATCCATGGATGGTCTACCTTGTCTTTCCATTACCCCCTCCACAACCTAAGCAACAAGCACAACTAGTTTCAACATCCTCTTAGGCTCAACCTCAATAACTAGATGTTGAGTTCAAAGCCTCACCCAATCCCTCATTTAACACTAAAGGAAAAAGGCATGTACAGTTTATCAAGTCCAGCTCTTTCGAGGCTTCCTTCCATTACATTACCTCTCACACTTTAATGCCAAAAGTTAATATGGGAGTTAAATACACCACCCCTTGTGATGTATAATCAGCTACTCAGAGTGCAAAATCAATGAAACAAAAGGAACAATCAAGTAAAAAGGGGACTTGACAAGGAAGTGGACAGAGGCCAATTGCTTCTCACAAGGCATATGGGTTTTGATACAGTGCTTGATGTTTTATTGAGTATGTTTGGACTTGTGGATATATTTTGAGTATGTTTGAGGGATGACTAAATTTTGGACATGATGGTTTCCATTTTTTACTTATTCGAGAGCATGATGATTATGAAAAAATAAAATTTGTTTTATATTTCATGTTTATAAGTTATGATGAATATTTGACTTATCTTATGTTTCATGTCTCGGAAGGCCAAGGTGGATATTGGTGGACAATAAACAATTGATGGGGTCCCACCTACAATTACATATTTTATTCCTTTTATCTTATATTTCCTTACATTATTAAAATAACCTAACTAAAAAGTCTTAATTAAACGGTAGTTTGTAACTACCTTAACTTCTTTTCTAATGCTAAAAACGAGGCACAAAGAGAAACAAGGCAAGAGGGAAGAGATAAAGGAAACTCTAAAAGGTTTGCTCTTACACCAAGTGATATTTCATTTTATATTCATTCATTTTTTAGTCTTCTTAGAGCTGAGGTTTTCTTCTTGAAAACATAACTAGTGTTAATGGTGACAAAAGGGATCAAAGTACATCATATCTATTTATGCCTTGAAGGTTGATCGTTTGTTTTGACAGTCTGTTTAATTTTATTAATTTTTGAATTGATTTTGTGTTGATAAGAGTTATTTTGCAGAGTCAAAATCAAAGCATATTTAATGCATGATTGGTCCAACAAAGTCTTCTTTGATTTATTCTTTTGTAAACCAGAAATCTTAGTGTGATGCATCATTCCACCTTTGATTTCTAGGCATTGTTCTGGTCCTTACCCTCGTAAGGATATGAAAATGAAATTTTAGTCGTGTGATGTCACCTCCCACCATTTTGACTCACAGAGGAAACATGAACGATGTATGAGGTGATAAATTTCGCCCCATAGCCATATTACGAATTTTTTAACATTTAAATGTGTGCAAATTCATATTAAACATACGCAATAGAATTAAACTTTATCAATGCACACACACATCATGCTTAAACCAACATACTCATCATAGACATAACAATAAAACAATGCACAACAATAAATTCAATTTCATGTTAATCACAGGCATCTAATTGAACAATTCATGCTGCTTCAACTCATTCAATTTAACATAATGAGCAGTGATTTATATCACATAAATTTGGCATATTCAGAGATAGTCGTAAAAACTTATCTTTTAATTGAAATTTGCTCGAGTAACTGGCTATGGGAGAGCAACGTTCCACCCAACCGTAGGTCTTTGTCTAACCTATATTTTTTCAGGTGAGAGACCACCCCCGAGTTGGGCTATGTATTCATTAAGGAGGAATTACTCAAGCCCACTCACAACCATAAGGACAAATACTCATGCTAAGCCAACACGTAGCTGGGTTTGTCAAGCAAGTAGGGAGGCATGGAAGTAGGTAGTTAAGCTAGTGAGCTCAACCACACAACTACATACATCTCATTTGACCTCAGACAGCCTTGGCACCCACAATACCTACCACACAGGAAGGTCCCCTTTACTGCTACACAGTCCCTTGGGGGCCTGCTTTCCTCTTGTGCTCTTCAAGGTGGCACACCAAGGTACAATCTGCTAAATCGTTAGAGATTCTTGCCTTCATTGAATTTATTAAACCATTCCAACCTCTAACCTCTCTCCCTCTGCAGTCAACTCTTGGATTTTTCCAAATTCCGACCATGTGACTATCAAACACGAAATTCCACTTGCAGGATTCCAAATCTGTGTCTTCCTATGGATTTTCGGGCTTTTGGAACTCTTAATTTCACCCCAGGGTTTATGTCTATGCAGTCCCCACTGTATTTCACTATTCACGTGAATTTCTGGGCATTTTTGGCACTTCAAAACGTGGTGTTAGCACCATTTTTGGGGTAAGCAATTGGTAAGGGATTTAGCCAGTAGATAAGGAATAAAGTTTGTAAACTTTCATATCATAGAACTTTAAAGAATGGTGAGGAAGGTCTGTAGGTGTTTGAAGGGACAGTTCTAGATTCGAAATGCCAAATACTTAAGAAATTTTGATTTTTGACCTTGAAAATGCATATAAATGAAGAAATCCGCCTGTAGTTGAATGATGATAGGAGATAGATGACTTAGATGCGCAACACACAAGATCGAAGGCCAAAAATCATTTTTTCCAAGGAAAAATCGAGAGCGAAAAGGTGAAAAACACAAGTTTCGATAGTGAAAAATGATAAAACCAGACTTCCACTTTCTGTAGTCCTAGATTTGACGACCTAGAACGTTTCCGCCAAATATCAACGGTCTAACAAAAGGCGGAAGCAGATAATGAAAGAAATTCGACTTTGAAAGTAAGAATCCCGATTTTCGATTTCCGTAGTCCGAGATCCAACGGTCAGGGAGAACTTTCGCACAGATCAACGACTGGAAAGCAATAAAGGTGAAAACGAAAAGGGTAAAGTTTTCGGTTACAAAACTTGGAAAACCCGACTTGCTCTTTCTGCGGTCCAAGATCTACGTCTCAGAACGTTTCTGCCGAAGATCAACGGTCTGGAAAGGTGGGAGCGGAAAGATCAAATTCGAACTTCGAAGAAGTTAAAATCTTGATTTTCGTTCTCCGCAGTCTGAAGATCCGACGGCTCAGAGCGCTTTTGCCAAAGATCCACGGCTCGAAAAGGAACAAAGGGCGAAGATCGGAAAGCGGAAAACTTAAGGATTTGATCATGAAAGGTTGAAGTTCCATGTTTCGCAAGATCAACGGTCCAGAAAGCTTCGGCATGGAGTCAACGTTTCGAAATGATCCCGCAGCAAAAGGGCAGAATCCGAAAGGCCAAATGCGAAAAAGACATAAGTTTGGTTGTAAAAAGCAGAGATCTCGCTTTTCGTTTTTCGCAGCTTGCAACTTGATCTCAGATCAATGGCTGAGGATGAACCTGGCGGAGATCGACGGTGCGGAAAGAAAAGGATCAAAATAAAAATATCGGAAAGCGGAAATGTGAAGTTTTTTTTATGAAAATTCGGAATTTCGATTTTCGTCTTCCGAAGCTCGCAAACTTGGCCTCAGATCAACGACTGAGGATGAATTTGGTGGAGATTGACGGTGTGAAAAAGATAAAGTGTGGAAAAGATAAGGTGGGGCGGAAAAATCAAATTGAACCTCGAGAAAGCCAGCAACCTGTTTTCCATTTTCCGCGGACCCCAAATCGATGGCCCATAACGAATCTTGAGGTAAGATCTATGGTCCAAAATCAATTTCACAGGTGAAAATGCACGCATAGATTTGAAGTTGTCGTCGGTCGTTGAAGGTGCTTTGAGCCATCGTTTTCATCCACAAGGCATGGTCTCAAGGTGTTTAATTTCTCAAATTGATCTACCATGCACGTTCCAACGTGCTTTTCTGTTGGTTTATGATCATGGCGAATCTGTCAGATCAATAGTTTGTTAGGATTTTCATTCCCATGTAGCAACTATTTTTGGCTTTGTTTCGAGGTTGGTCTCGGGATCCTGTGATGCTATAGGTATACCCTCAATAAATGAAGAAAGGGTTGGAACCCGTGAGAATTTTGTGTTATGCATTTTGAGTTATATCGCTAATAAAATGCCAAGCCGAATGCTAGTTTATTGCTGTAGAGATTCTTGCGTATTTCGTAGTTATAATCTGTTATTTCCTTTCCTATGTGCATGTCTTTCCTATTAATCTTGCCGTTATGTGTTCTTCATAAATGGAATAAGTGTGTTATAGCTCATAATTCATATTGTTATTCTCTGGCTATTGTTGCAGGTATCCACCAATCTTTCTCTCTGAAGTTGATGCAGAATTCATCTTCTAGGTGCTCTGTGTTGATGGACTGTTCTTGTTCTTTCTTTATCACCAAACAAACTGCTATTTGATTGTAACTGAGTGTTACCTTGTCTTTGTAGAATTTCACCTGCAAATTGTAATGCAATTCATAAAATACTTGTGACTCCATATCCCAATTTATGCTTCCCTTGTTTCAACCACCAATTCAATCTAAACTTTGTTTTATTTTTATATATGACCATGTTAAAAATTAGTGAGAGATCCCTCTCTAGAAAGGTGGAAGTCAGCTTCCTTTCTCAAAGTGGTTCTGCTATTACCTTGGGATTTACCCTCCACAACCTAGGGTACAATTCTGAGTGCTAACAAATTGGCATCATTGCCGGGCAACGAAAGTGCAAATCATCCCTAGGAGACAACAACGATTCCAAGAAGAAAGGGTTTCTATGGGTAAACATAGACTTCTACAATTGAAATAGGTTGTATATTTGCCCTTGCTACTCCACATTGTTTTCTAGCAAGATTTCAGAATGCATCCTGGCTCCCAGGAGGTCACATACACGAGGTAACCCTAATAGTGAAACATTACTAAGTGTGGAAAATACAGAAAGATTGCTTAGAAATAAGGAAAAAGAACAAATAAATATTCCTTAATTTGGTGAATCATCTTCTCAAGATTTTCATAGCATTCAGGATTTTGGGTAGAAAACAAATTTTGAAAGGCCCTTGTTGAAATCAAAATCTGAATATGAATTGAAGGAAATTGAAATTAATACCAGTAGGTTAGAATCATATTTGCTTGATTCTCTTTGGCACAACCTTCAAAACCCTGTGAAAACTGAAGAAAGAAACCATGTTGTTCAAAACTTGAAGCCTTATATCCCACCAACTGTTCAAAACCCTATATCCTTTCAAGTTCCTCCTCCTGTTCCAAATCCACCTAGACAAATGGCTCCTAGGTTTGCTCCATTGGCCTTATCTGTTGTATTGCATGACCTTCCTCAAAATTATGCCCATAAAATTCCCTTTTATGATGGGGATGGAAATTTCACAGCAAGACAACACGTTGATAGATTTGATTATTATGTGGACTTGGAGCTGGTTGATGAAGATGATATTAAGATGAGGCTGTTTGTACTAAGTCTGTCAAGAGAGGCAAAGAAATGGTTTAGAGATCTACTTGCTAGGTCCATTGCCACATTTGAATCTTTCCAAACTCCATTCTTAGAAATATGGGGTGATAAGACAAGTATTTTGCAGGTGCTTTCTCAATATAATAATCATAAGAAGGAGGTTTTGAATCTGTCCATGAGTTTTCTAGTCGATTTATGAGGGTGTATAACTCTATTCTTGCTAATATTAAACCCTTTGTAGGCTCTGCAAAATTGCATTATGCTGATGCCTTTGATAATGAGTTTGCATTATTATTGAGAGAGAAAAAATTAGCAAGTCTTCTTGCCATGTTTCAAGATGCTTTAGAAGTGGAAGCTAATATGATGGCAAGTGGAAAAATAAAGCAGAAAGTAGAAACAAGGAAAGCTAGAGAAGAAAATGTGCCTTCTGCTTCTTCTAATGATGTAAAGTTTGAAATGATGATGAAAGCAATGGAGAAGTTGATGGATAGGCTGATTGTAGATAATATATCATTGAATAGAGAATATAATGAACCTCAAATTAGAAACCCAAACTTCAGAAGGCCCAATCCTCCCCCACCTCCACAAATTAGACAGAGAGATGTGAGGAATCTTAGAATCCAGATGATCAACAAATAAGGGCACATTTTCTTGAGAACTATGTTGCAGATGAAGATGAGGCTGAATTTGTTGAGGATCATATTCATTGTTTTGGTGACTTGGATTCTGAAATATAACTCATTGAGGAAGAGCATAGTATGTTTGCTCAAGAGGATGCCAATAATGATTTTGAGGAAGAGTCAGAGCAGTACTAAAGAGGATATTTGCATGCCATAGATGATATCCAAAGAAAGATCAAATTGAGAAATAGAGATGTTATTGTAAATAAATGAAGGTGAAATCAAAATCAACCTTCTAGTAGTCAACAAAATACATAAAAGAGAAGTGAAAAACAAAAAGAACCCATTGTATGTAAAGAATCAGAAAATAAAATAGAGAAAACAAAAGAAGTTAAACAATCAACACTTGTGGATGTAGAGAAAGCTGTTTCCACTTTTAATTTGCAGACAGAGCTTTCAAAATTGAAAGTTTCCATTCCTTTCAATGAATTGTTAAGAAATAAAGAATACAGAGACAAAATAACATACATGGTCAAGAGTCGTGGAGAATTTCAACCAGATATCCTAGAGGTGGATAATGATGCTCCTACCATTGTCTTTGGGTCAAAAATTGAAAATGTGGATGATGATGAAGATCCTCCTTTTTACCTAAGTTTAAATGTACATGATATGATTGTGCACAATGCTATAATAGATTCTGGTGCCTCTTATAATTTAATGCCCAAGGGAGTGGTAGAAAGTTTGGGACTGGAAGTTACTAGGACATATAAAGATTTGTATTCCTTTGATTCTAGGAAGGTAAAATGTCTTGGATTGATTAAGGATATGGCAGTAAATTTGACAAAGATGCCATCTAAGACTTTAGCAATGGATGTTGTTGTAGCCGACATTCCTCCGGAATTTGGTGTATTGTTGTCAAGGTCTTGGACTTATAAATTGAAAGGTAGTTTGCAAATGGATATGTATTATGCTACCATTCCTATGGAAGGTGGGAATAAAAGGTTATACAGTGAGAAACTATCACCTTATGTAGTTAGCAGCCTAGACAAACTAGATAATCAAGCTATCTATGTTGTTGATACTAACTTGGGATCTTCCATTTTCTTTAATGATGGTCTTTCATGTGATCCTGAAATTCCTGTATCCAGTGAAGTTAAGGGGGAGGAAGAGTCTACAAAGAGGCAAGAGGATTTGAAAAAGAAACATAAAGAAGAGGGTCTTTGGACCATGTATTTTGATGGATCTATGGCAAAAGTTGGTGTTGGTGCTGGTGTATACATTACCTCTCCTATCAGGGATTTTAAGGCTCTTTCATACAAGTTAACTTTTGAATGTACCAATAATGTTGTGGAGTATGAAGCTTTATTACTAGGATTGAATGCTTTGAAGGATCTGCGAGCAAAGAGGGTACAAGTTGTTAAACTAGTAGCAACAAGGAAGGTCTTCCTGCATGCATGTGTTCTTGCATGCAGAAGACTTAAATTAGGAAGCCAATTTTATTTAATTTACTTTTCCTAAGTTTACTTTGGAAAATAAATTAAAGTGATGTAAATTAACTTTAGTGAAACACCAGTTAAAGTGAAAGTGAAATTAGGGTTTTTGCTTTACCACTAGTTAAAGTGAAAGTGAAATTAGGGTTTTCGCTTTACCTAAAGTTATAAAAGAGGGATCAATTGGTGGAGAGGACACACACTTGGATTCCGACAGAGACATGATACAGACAGGGAGAGAAAGTCAGACATAGGATTTAGCTGAGAAGGCGGAAGAGCGAGCAGCAGGATCACCAAGCTTCATACAGCTAAGCCGTACACTCACACAGGAGGGTGTTGAGGTTTAGCTGGGATTTCCCAATGATTTTGTTGGGTACTACATTCGTCAGGTTTGGGTGAATTTGCAGTGATTGTAAAAGTTCCATATTTTCTCATAATAAAATCTATATCTGACTGCTGCACCGGTTTTTCTATCTTGGGTTTTTCTGGGGGTTTCCATACCCAAATAATAGTGTCAATATTGTGATGTGATGTTGTGATTTATTTCTCAGTTTTATATTCCGCTGCATACTGTAAAAGATATTCATGTATGGTTATCAATAGAGATTTGCATGCACTGTTTAGCCATAGTTTGAATATTAAAGGAGAATTTACATGGTATTAGAGCTCTAGTGAGCTAAATGGTCTAGGGTTTGATATGTACACTTCACTATGGCCGTGTAGTTGAGAGTTGAGGATAGACTCTAGGGTGCTCAGAACTTTCCTACATGGAAAGAAAAGATCACAAGGATCCTAGATGTCATTCATCTAGAGGAGCACATTGAATCCACGAAGGTTGCACCCATATATCCGACAGATCTAGCAGTTTGGAAGAAGATTGATTCCAGAGCCATGCTGATTATCATGGATGGAGTGAAGGACCATATAGTTCCTCACCTTTCTGGTAAGAAGACCACAACAGAGACGTGGACGGTTTTGGAGAGTCTGTACCAAAGCAAGAATGAGAACCAGAAGATGGTGTTGCAAGAGAGGATGCGCAACACCAAGATGGCCAAGGGAGAAGGAGTGAGGCCTTATCTCAGGAGGCTCACACAAATCAGGGATGAGCTTGGAGCTGTTGGCTCTAAGAAAATGGATGAGGATCTGGTTCGGATAGCCCTCAATGGCTTCTCTAAGCCATGGGACACCTTTTTCAAAGGTGTTGTGAATAGGGAGAAGCTCCCTGATTGGCAGAGACTATGGGATGACTTTGTGCAGGAGAAGACCTGCATGGGTCAAGGATTAGGCTCATCCAGTAGTGCCCCACAGATTGTGGATTAGGAGGCTCTATTCCTTACAAGGAAGACAAAGGGGAAGGCAAAGAGGAGCAAGGATGGTAAGAAGAACCTTGACATGTCAAAGGTCAAGTGTTTTATCTGCCACAAGCATGGACACTTAGCCTCCTAGTGCCCAGACATGAAGAAGAAGAGTAACACTCAAATGGCTGGATCTGCAGAGGTGGATGAGTTCAACAGGAACTTCGATGAGGAGTTTTTCTTGATAGCTTGCATGGCAAGCACCACAGGGAGCAACATATGGTACATTGATAGTGGAGCATCTAGTCACATGACTGGACATAAGAGATTCTTCAGAGACTTGCAGGAGGGTGGAACAGGGATCCACGTTGAGTTGGGTGATGATGCGCAGGGAGTTGGCACTGTTTCATTTGAGAGGGAGTCTAGAAAAACCCTTAGTTTTGTTGATGTGTTACATGTTCCAGGACTGACCAAGAACCTTATATCAATCTCCACTCTGGAGGACAATGGATATCAAGTGAAGTTCCGTGACCATAGAGTGTATATCAGGCCCAAGGGGTCAGATAGGAGCTTGGATCAGGTGACTGGCAAGAGAAGTGGGAAAGTGTATACACTACACTTTGAGACTGCAAAGGCTCTAGTCAGCAGCAACAACAACAGTCAGGGTGAGTTGTGGCATAGGAGGATGGCACACTTACACCATGGAGCACTGAATCATTTGAGACATGCAGTCATTGGAGTTCCTCGTGCACATGAGGAGAAGCATAACCACTACAAGGGTTGTGCTTTGGGGAAGAACATCAAGAAGCCTTTCCTACAGAGTGAGCACAAGTATAAGGAGCTCTTGGACTTGGTGCATTCTGATGTATGCGGAACTATGAGTGTCCATTCGTTCAGTGGTTACAGTTACTGCATAACCTTCATTGATGACTATTCCAGGAGAACCTGGATCTATTTCTTGAAGGCCAAGTCAGAGGTCTTTGAGAGGTTTCAAGAGTTCAAGACTCTTGTGGAGAACCAAACAGGAAAGAAGATTCGGGTGTTGAGGACAAACATTGGGGGTGAGTACACTTCCAATGAGCTCATGGAGTATTGTTCGTTTGAGGGGATCAAGAAGGAGTACATTGTGCCCCATACCCCACAACAGAATGGAGTTACAGAGCGGAAGCACATGACTATGGTTGGAGGAGCCAAGGCCATACTATTTGATCAGGGATTACCACTATTCCTCTGGGCCGAGGCATACATGACTGCGATATACATTCAGAACAGTTGTCCCCACACAACTTTGGGGAGGAGGACACCAGAGGAGGTCTTCACAGGCACCAGGCCTGATGTGAGTCACATTCACATATTCGGCAGTGTCTGTTATTGTCATGTTCATGCTGATAATAGGAAGAAGCTAGACCCTTCTGGAGAGAAGACGTTACTTGTTGGTTATAGCAAGACTTCAAAGGCATACATAGTTTACATTCCTGCTCACAAGAGGATCATTGTGAGCAGGGATGTCTTGTTTGATGAGGACAGGGCCTTGCGGAGATCTTTGGACTTACCAGCAGAGCAACAACCAACACATGAGTCAAGGGTCAAGTTGGAGGAGCCAGATGTACAGGGACATGTACACACATAGAGCACAGGTTTTGGTAGTTAGAGGGAGTTAGGTGGACATGATCCTTTAGTCATTGACTTAAAGGATGAGTTGCAGCAGAAGACGGATATCTAGCAGCCACATCAGGTTGACACTAGGCCAAGGCCTAAGTGGTTTAGGTCCACAGTGCAGGATTCCAGGCAGGTAGATCCTCCACAGAGATATTTCAGACGGAGTGTACCACTAGAGAGGCTTAGTTATATGGCATTGATGAGAGAGTTTATTAACTCTGAGCCTTCCAGCTTCGGGGAGGCTGCACAACATGATGTGTGGCAGGAGGCTATGGTTGAGGAATATGACTCCATTATGAAAAAACAGGTATGGGAGGTTGTGCCGAGGCCACAAGGGAAAAAGGTGGTGGGATCCAGATGGATCTACAAGGTGAAGCATGCAGCAGACTGAAGCGTGGAGAAGTACAAGGCGCACTTTGTGGAAAAGGGGTTTTCACAGAAGGAGGGTATTGATTATGATGAGACCTTTGCCCCCGTTTCCAAGTATTCTTCCATTCGGACCATTATCTCTTTAGTAGCTGAGATGGGTTGGCGTGTCCATCAGATGGACGTCAAGACTGCCTTCCTCAACGGAGTGATAGAGGAGGAGGTGTATATTGAGCATCCAGAGGGGTTTGATGTGGAGAACAGGGAGACACATGTATGCAGACTGCATTGAGCTCTTTATGGGCTTAAGCAGGCACCTTGGGCATGGTGCTCGAGGATTGACAGCTATCTATGAGAGATGGGATTTCAGCAGAGTGAGGCTGACCACAACATGTACATCTTAATAGGTGAGGTGACTCTCATACTGGTCTTATATGTGGATGATCTCTTTTTGACAGGAGATGAGAGGATGATTGGAGACTGCAAGTCCAATTTTGCAGTGGAGTTTGAGATGAAGGACCTTGGGCTGATGCATTACTTTTTGGGCTTGGAGTTTTGGTAGAGAGATAGGCGTTTCTTCATTGGACAGGGGAAGTATGTAGTAGATATCCCGAAGAGATTCAGGATGGAGGACTGCAAGCCTAGACCATACCTCTAGTTTCCAACAGGAGGAATATTGATGCATCAGGATCAGACGGATTTGATCCTATCTTGTATTGTCAGCTTATCAGATCGCTTATGTATCTGGTCAACACTCGACCAGACATCAACTTTGCAGTAAACTCTTTGAGTTAGTTCATGGTGGACCCTCATAGATTGCATTGGATGGTTGCGAAGCACATACTTTGCTACATCACAGGTACAATGGAGTATGGATTGGTTTATGAGCACAAGGGCAGTGCACAGTTAGCAGGTTTCACAGATGCTGACTGGGCAGAATGTGTAGAGGAACACAAGAGTACTTCAGGTTGTTGTTTTAGCAGTGGATCAGGGGTTGTCTCTTGGTTCAGTAGGAAGCAGAAGTCAGTTGCATTGAGCTCGATAGAGGCTGAGTACATGGAAGCCAACATGGCTGATTGTGAGGGTATGTGGCTAAGGAAGTTACTTGCTTTACTTGCAGGGTTGTTTGAGTGTGAGATAGAGGCTACAATAGTTCACAATGACAATCAGAGTGGCATGAGGCTATCTAAGAATTTAGTGTTCCATGATCAGAGCAAACACATAGACATCAGGTACCACTTCTTGAGGGATTGTGTTCAGAGGCGAACCATTCGGTTGGAGTACATGTAGACATATCAGCAGGTGGCGGAAATTTTCACCAAGGCACTTTGCAGACAGAGTTTTGTGAAGTTCAGATATAAGTTGGGGTTTCTACCGAATCCCTTCCTTGTTGAGAGGGAGTGTTAAACTAGCAGCAACAAGGAAGGTTTTCCTGCATGCATGTGTTCTTGCATGCAAAATACTTAAATTAGGAAGCCAATTTTATTTAATTTACTTTTCCTAAGTTTACTTTGGAAAATAAATTAAAGTGATCTAAATTAACTTTAGTGAAACACTAGTTAAAGTGAAAGTGAAATTAGGGTTTTCGCTTTACCTAAAGTTATAAAAGAGAGATCAATTGGTGGAGAGGACACACACTTGTATTCCGACAGAGTCATGATACAGATAGGGAGAGAAAGTCAGACAAAGGATTTAGCTGAGAAGAAGGAGGAGCGAGCAGCAGGATCATCGAGCTTCGTACAACTGGGCCGTACACTCACACATGAGGGTGTTGAGGTTTAGCTGGGATTTTCCCAGCAATTCTATCGGGTACTACATTCGCCAAGTTTGGGTGAATTTGCATTGATTGTAAAAGTTCCATATTTTCTCATAATAAAATCTATATCTCATTGCTGCATCGATTTTTCGATATTGGGTTTTTCTGGGGGTTTCCATACCCAAAATAATAGTGTCAATATTGTGATGTGATGTTGTGATTTATTTCTCAGTTTTATATTCCGTTGCATACTGTAAAAGATATTCATGTGTGTTTATCTGTAGAGATTTGCATGTACTGTTTATCCCTAGTTTGAATATTAAAGGAAAATTTACACAAGTCATGGGAGATTCAGAACTTGTAATAAACCAGGTGAATGACAATTATTAGACCAAACATCCTAGAATGAGTGCTTATAGAAATGAGGTATGGGATATGTTTGATTACTACTTTATAGAGCATAAAATCAGAGTGATTCCCAGGTATAAAAACACAGTAGCTGACTCTTTGGTTGTTGCTGTTGGTAAATTCAAAACTCTCACCGTTGGCCAAATAAAGTATAAAGTTGATATAGTGAACAAACCCTCCATAACAGATAATTCCAAACACTGGCAAGTATTTGAAGATGATGTGCAGCTAAAGATATTTTTAGAGGTGTCTGGTGAGTTTGTAAATACTCAGATAGATAGTGAAAATTATAATTTTGAAAAATTCCAAGATGCTGAAGAGAGTGAAGAAGAAATTGTTGAAAACATAAAGTTCAAAAACTCGATGGGGGGAAAGGATATAGTTCATTTGAAGAGTAATGATATCCCAGAGGCCTAATCCCCCTAGAGAAGCGTTTTGATCAAAATGATGATGCTAGAGATCCAAAAATGAATCCTGTTAATGATGTTGTTGAAGAGAAAAATATAGGAACTGAAGAAAATTCACGAATCATCAAACTGCCAAAAAACTTGCCTGTCAAAGAAAATGAAGACTATGTCAATTTGATGAAAAGATACAATGATGTCTTTGCCTGGAGTTATGAAGACCTTAAAGAGTATGATACTTCTATCATACGACACACAATGCCAATAAAACTTGGTGAGAAACCTTTCAGACAAAAATTGAGATGAGTTAATCCAATGCTACTACCCGTTATTGAGAAAGAAATTAAAAAATTATTCAATGCCAAGATTATTGTGACCTTGAGATTTTCCAAATGGGTTGCAAATTTGGTGCCTGTTAGGAAAACAAATGGTGAAATCAGGCTTTTCAGAGATTCCAGAAATCTTAACAAAGTCTCTTTGAAGGATAATTACCCTTTGCCTAAAATGGAGCATATTTTACATAAAGTGGTGGGATCTGAAAGGATCTCAACTGTAGATGGTTTCTCATGATACAATCAGATCAAAGTGCCGCCTGAGGATCAAGAAAAGACTGCCTTTACTACACCCTGGGGTATATTTATGTATGCCAAAATGCCTTTTGGATTAATGAATGCAGGGGCCACTTTCCAGCGTGCTATAGACATTGCTTTTGCAGAGGAAAATGATAAATTTGTGGTTGTCTACATGGATGATATCACTATGTACTCAAGATCTGACAGGGAGCATATTAAGCATTTGGAGAAAGTTTTTTCTGAAATGTAAAAAATATGGAATATTATTAAACTCCAGAAAATCAAATTTTGCATTGGAGGAAGGAAAATTGCTAGGGCACATTATTTCAAAGGATGGCATAAAGATTGATCCAGAGAGAATCAGTGCAATCCTGAAGGTTGAGGAGCCAAGAAGGAAAAAGGAAGTGCAATCCTGAAGGTTGAGGTGCCAAGAAGTAAAAATGAAGTGCAATCATTCATTGGACATGTAAACCTTTTAAGAAGTTTTATTCTTAGTTTTGCTGAGATATTAATGAATATCACTAATATGTAGAAGAAGGACCATGAGATAAAGTGGACAATAGATGCAAGGAGATCCTTCATGGATATTAAATAGGCTATCACAGAAGCCCCAGTTTTGGTAAGTCCATATTTTAGTATAGATTTCCTAATCTTTTCTTATGCTTCTGATCACGCTATTGCTGGAGTTTTGTTACAGAAAAACAGTAAGATTGCTGAACAACCTATAGCCTTCTTTAGTAAAGTGTTAAGAGATGGAGAGTTGAAATATGACATTATGGAAAAACAAGCATATGCTCTGATTACATATTTGAAATATTTTAGTGTTTATGTTCTTTATTCACATGTCAATGCTTATGTTCCTAGTAATGTAGTGGATAACATCATCACACAGTCAGATCCAGAGGGAGAAAGAGCAAAATGGATTGCTGTGTTAGTGGATTATGACATTGAAATTAGGCCCACCAAGTTGTTTAAAGGACACATACTTGTAAAGATGATGACAATTTCCAACTGTGAATCCTTGCAACTAAATTTCTTGACCAGTTAGTCAAATCAGCTTGATACAGGGGTGTAGGTAATACCCGATTTCTCTATGTCTCCATGGTATTTTGATATTGTGTATGTGTTGCAAAATTTACAAGCTCCTGCAGGGTTAAGAAAAACAAGAGCAAGGTCAGTGAAGTTGAAATCTTCTAAGTTTTGTATTATGAATCAATACCTTTATTGGAAAGATCTTGGCGATGTTTTACTCAATAGCCTCTTGGAGAATGAAGCTACACAGACTATGAAGGAATTTCACAAGGGAGACTGTGGCAGGCATCATTCATGGAAGGTGACAACACACAAGATTTTGAGAGTTGGTTTTTACTGGCCTTCAATGTTTTTAGACGTTTACAAGGAGAATACTACATGTGACCAATGCCATATATTTGATGGTAAGAGGAAAGTGGTCCCACTCCCTCTCAATCCAATATCAGTAGAAGTACCATTTCAGCAGTGGGGTATGGATTTTATTGGGGAAATAAATCCTAATTCTTCAAGACAACATAGATGGATCATAATAACAACTGTCTACTTCAATAAGTGGATTGAAGCAATACCTACAAGAAGGGCCACATATGCAGTAATTATGGATTTTCTCGAAGATAATATTTTGGCTAGATTTGACTGTCCCAAAAAGATTGTGACAAACAATACACTTATTTTTAAATCTAAGAAAATGATAAGTTTTTGTCACAAGTATCATATTAGTCTCAATCATTCTACTACATACTATCCACAGGATAATGGACTGACTGAATCTTCAAACAAAATCCTAGTGAGAATCATTAAGAAGCTGTAGGAGGATAACAAAAGAGCTTGGCATACAAAGCTGAAATATGCTCTATGGGTTGACAAAATCAACACAAAAAGGGCAATTGGAATGTCACCATTCCAATTAGTATATGGAGTTGAGGTGATTTTTCCAGCATCTTTGGTAGTGCCAGTCAGGAAGTTATTGCAGGAAAAACATGATGAACCAAATCATATGCAAAGAAGAATAAATCAGATCATAGAATTGAATTAATTGAGGGACAAATCCTATGGTAAAGTGCAAATACATCAAGAAAATATGAAGATTAATGATTAATGATTTGGTTTTGAAGTGGGATGCTCCTGGGGAAGATAAACATGGGAAGTTTGATCACATGTGGGTAGGTCCTTATATCATTGAAGCATACAGAGGTGAGAATGCATTCATTCTACAACATCAAGATGGGTCTTAACTAAAAGGAGGTCCAGTCAATGGAAGGTTTCTTAAACATTACTTCTCCTGAAAAATGACGTAATTTATGTATCATAGTTGTATATATTTCTTTACTTTTCAAACAGTACAAATGGTGAGCCAAAGGATTTGAAGGCCGAAGAGAAGGCCATAAGATCTAGAGGGGTAGCCATGTTTCTATTTTCCTTTATTTTCACTTACAGAAAAAACAAAAATAAGAAGTTTGAGGTTTGTAAAGTTGGGAACAACCCAATGGATTTGGCACCTGGTCTATGGGTTCTTTGCTACCTCACAGGGATGATAACATCCCGAGTTGGAGCTGATTGTTAGCACCATTTTTGGGCTAAGCAATTGGTAAGGGATTTGGTTAGTAGAAAGATGAGTAAGGTTTGTAAATTTTCATGTCATAGAACCTTAAAGAATGTTGAGGAAGGTTTGCAGGTGTTTGAAGGGATAGTTATAGATTCGAAATGCCAAATACTTAAAAAATTCTGATTTTTGACCTTGAAAATGCATATAAATGAAGAAATCCACCCCTAGTTGAATGATGATAGGAGATGGACAACTTAGATGCATAGTGCACAAGATCAAAGGCCAAAATCCATTTCCACCAAGGCAAAACAGGAGCATAAAGGCGAAAAACGCAAGTTTCGGTAGTGAAAAGTGATAAAACCTGAATTCCGCTTTCCATAGTCCTAGATCTGACAGCGTAGAACGGTTCTGCCAAATACCAATGGTCTAGCAAAAGGAGGAAGCGGAAAAGGAAAGAAATTCGGATTTGAAAGTTAGAATCTTGATTTTCGTAGTCCGAGATCCGACGGTTAGGGAGAGCTTCCGCACAGATCAACGACTCAAAAAGCAGTAAAGGCGAAAGCAGAAAGGGTTAAGTTTCGGGTTACAAAACTTGGAAAACCCGACTTCTGCTTTCCGCGGTCCAAGATCTACGACTTAGGACGTTTCCGCCGAAGATCAACGGTCCGGAAAGGCGGGAGCGAAAAGATTAAAATCGAACTTCGAAGAAGTTAAAATCTTGATTTATGTTTTCCACATTCTGAAGATCCAACGGCTCAGAGCGCTTCTGCCAAAGATGAACGACTCGAAAAAGAACAAAGGGAGGAGATCGAAAAGTGAAAAACTTAAGGATTTGATCGTGAAAGGTTAAAGTTCTGCGATCCGAAAAGTTTTGGCATAGAGTCAACGGTCCAAAATGATCCCACAACAAAAGGGCAGAGTCCAAAAGGCAAAAAGCGGAAAAGATAGAAGTTTTGTCATAAAAAGCAGAGATCATGCTTTTTGTTTTCTACAGCCCATAGCTTGATCTCAGATCAATGGCTGAGGGTGAACTCGATGGAGATCGACGGTGTGGAAAGAAAAAGATGAAAACAAAAATATCGTAAAACGGAAATGTGAAGTTTTTTGTTATGAAAAGTTGGAATTTTGATTTTTGTCTTTTGAAGCCCGCAAACTTGGCCTCAGATGAACGACTGAGGATGAATCCGGTGGAGATTGACGGCGTGGAAAGATAAAGGGTAGAAAGGATAAGGAGGGGGCGGAAAAATCAAATTGAACTGCGAGAAAGCTAGTAGCCCATTTTCTGTTTTTCGCAGACCCCAGATCGCCGACCTAGATCGAATCTTGAGGTAAGATCTACGGTCCAGAATCAATTTCATAAGTGAAGATGCACGTGTAGATTTGAAGTTGTTGCAGGTCGTCGAAGGTGCTTTGAGCCGTCATTTTCATTCAATAGGCATGGTGTCCAGGTGTTTAATTTCTCAAACTGATCTACCATGCGCGTTCCAACGTACTTTTCTGTTGGTTTATGATCATGGCGAATCTGCCAGATCAACATTTTGTTAGGATTTTTATTCCCATGCTGCTACTATTTTTGGCTCTATTTCAAGGTCTGTCTCGGGAGCCCGTCATGCTATAAGTATACCCTCAATAGAGGAAGAAAGGGTTGGAACTCATGAGAATTTTGTGTTAATCATTTTGAGATATATCGCTGATAAAATTGCTGAGCCAAATGCTGGGTTGTTGCTACAGAGATTCCTGCGTATTTTGTAGTTACAGTGTGTTATTTCCTTTCCTATGTGCATGTCTTTCCTATTAAACTTGCCATTATGTGTTCTTCATATATGGAATAAGTGTGTAATAGCTCATAATTCATATTGTTATTCTTTGGCTTCCAGGTATCCACCAATATTTCTCTCCAAAGTTGATGCAGAATTCATCTTCTAGGTGCTCTGTGTTGATGAACTGTTCTTGTTATTTCTTTATCACCAGACAAACTGCTATTTGACTATAACCGAGTGTTACCTTTTCTTTGTAGAATTTCACCTGGAAAATTTTCTGCAATTCATAAAATAGTTGTGACTCCATAGCCCAATTTATGCTTGCCTTGTTTCAACCACCAATTCAATCTAAATTTTGTTTTATTTTTATATCTGACCCTGTTAAAAATTAGTGAGAGATCCCTCTCTAGAAAGGTGGAAGCTAGGTTCCTTTCTTAAAGTGGTTCTATTGTTACCTTGGGATTTACCCTCCACAACCTAGGGTACAATTATGAGTGCCAACATGTGGCTTCTTTCCAAGTTGCGATTTCTATTTTTTCCACAGCTAGGAATGCAGGACAAGCTCAGAATTGCAGTCTGGTTCTTCCACAATGGAATGGGGATGATGGAAAACGAATTCCCACGAGTAAAAAATGACTTATGGGTCAAGTAAACCATGCCCATACTTAGCCATACAATTTTTTTGGTTTTTTCCATGCTCCATTAATTCATGAGATGATTTCTCAGCTACTTTCTTACAATAGAATTAAATTCCAACAAAAGAAGTCAACATGGGTTCTCAAGATGACACTTGACAATAATGTATTCAATCCCACAACCCCCTCACCTCTCTCTAGTGGATACACACAACCCCCTCATTTTAGTTGCTTCCATAGCAAGCTTTTGGAATTTTATTGCATTTAAATATTGACTTGCTTTTACAAATTCCCATGGCTTGCTAGCACATGGTTCACAAATTATAAAATACTTGCATTTTAAACATCGAGTATTCACTAGCGGGTCCTTGGACTTGAGCTCCACGCTAGGAATTCATACACTGCATATACACAATATTTACATATCAAGCCAATACATTATAAGGGACAAAATGAGGATATTACATTCCCCTCCCCTTTAAATAACACCATCCTCGGTGTTCCAATACTTATGAATACTTACACATTTTTTATACATGACCAAAATTTTACAAAATTGAGGCAAGTCCTTTTTCACATTGCATCCTTTAACTTGGATTCTCAGAACCAATTCCTTTAGCCTGTACATGCTGCTCCAGCTAGTTCTGACCTTCCAGTTCAGCATGTGAACCCATTATTTCATCAAACCCTTCTTCCTCTTTATTTTCCATCTTATCCACAAGCCTGGAAATTTTGTGGCTACTATCTTCTTTCTTGTTGCTCGTTGTTGGATAATTACAGAGGCAATTAATTCCCCCACACTTTCAACATTTAGATGGAGATCGTTTCTTTTGCTTTACATACTCAATTGCATTTGGTTCCTTCTATTGTTTGTGATCCTACAACCATTAGCAATCACATTAATTTTCATCAACCACAATAATTATCCTTAGTAGCTCAATGCATATGTAAAATCTCACTACTTTTACCAATACACAACATCATGTGCATGCATATGCATATTCATATGCACTATGCATTATCTCTTAATATGCCTACTAGTGCATATACGTTTCAACTATCTAAATTTTCACTTATGGCATTTATATGCCATGATATCATGTACTTAACTCAGAAAATATAAATATATTAGCAAAAGAAGAGTTGAGGAATTCTCCCTTTCCAATTCCTCATCACAACATGGAATTTCCTCTTCCATATATCATAGTTGGTCTAATTCATGGCCTCTCTTCTTTTTCAATGTTTCCTTACGGAGATTATTCTCCAATTTCTGTTACAACCACCTATCAGCCTTATGTAGCATTCATTGGCAATTACAACAACTCTCCATGGGCTCTATTCATAATGCCCTGTTGCTCCAATTGCTTTGACAATTCTAGCTATGTCCAACTTGACCTTTCTTGGACTTCCTATGAATTAACAATTCTGCAATTAATTCCATTCCAATTGCATATGGAGTATTTTCAAGGTCCATTATATGTCCTTGGGTCCCATTCAACTATGATACTTGCTTTCCTTTCCCATGGAGATATTTTCCACAATTATGAACCACACAACAAATTCACACATGACAATGTCGTAGTCCCTGATTAGCAGCCTTTGCATGTCGACCATTTTGTCACTATCTTGAACCACATGGAAGGTTCACATACTGGAATTTACCATTCCCTTCATGACAACTTCTTTATCATGCATACACATGCCCACAAAGACGAGTCACTTGTTGTTATTTTTTAGAAGATTATAGCAACATAACTTAATTGCAAATAAACAATAGGATCTCTAGAAGAAAGACAAAGCACAAAAACAAAAAAAACACAAGAATTTATCCTGGGAAACTCAATCGGGAAAAAACTTGGAAAACCTTTATATAGAGATGATTGCTTCTGAGAGCAGAGAGAAGAATAAAGCGAGAGAGAAAAGTCTCTCTAAGATACAACCCCATAAAACCTCCTTCTAGTTGATGTTGCGAACTTCTCTAGGAGAGAGAGAGCAAACTTGCTTGTCTAGATGAGTGTCTAAATGAGGCACACCTGCCTTTTATTTATACACATTACAAAAAATGAATTTTTCCCTAACATGACCGTCTTGTCTAGCTGACTAGGTCGACCTACCATGGGGAAATACAAAAGTAATTTTTAGTTTATTCTTTTCTTGTGTAATCTTTCCCCAGTGTTTACATTGATTCTTTCTAGGGTTTACATGAGTAGTTACATCAGTATGATCTCCCCTAGGAGGTACAAGGAAATACAATATACAATAAGAATAACTTTTGAAGTCACACAATTTCCAACACTCCCTCTCAACAAGGAAGGCATTCTTCATATATGGTCATCATCAACATCACTATCATCTGGGTCTCTTCTTTACATCTCATTTGTCTCGATAATATCTATATATATTGAAGGTTTTCAACACTGTTTCCATCTATCGAGTGGTGTCATCATGCATCTAGTCCACCCAATCTATCGATAGATCCACCAGTTCTTCAAATCTTCACAGTCCATCAGAGAGTACAATAATAAACATTTCATCTACTACAAGTCAATTCCGTCTCTAACCGAGAACCTAGACATGCTTCACATGTCCATCTACTGCCAGTTCATCTCAAGTGTTGGTGGGAATTTTCCTACACCAAGTTGAGAACCAGGGCTGGTGGGAATTATCCTACACCAGGTTAAGAACCAGGGTAAATAGAGGTCACTAGTGTACAAGACCATCTACTACCAGCTCATCTCAAGTGTTGGTGGGAATTATCCAACACCAGGTTGAGAATCAGAATGTGTAGTGGTCATCATTGCACACAAATGTCTATTTCTGGCTCGTATCAATATGCCAATGGGATTTCTCCCATACCAGGACAAGAATCAGGGCGAGTAGAGGCCACCAATGTACCCGACCATCTACTACCAGTTCATCTCAAGAGCTGGTGGGAATTATCCTACACCAGATTGGGAACCAGAACGAGTAGTGGTCACCAGTGTATACGACCATATGCTACCTTCCCATCTCAAAATTCCTATGGGATTTCTCCCATACCAGGTTGAGATCAGGAATGAATAGAGGCACCAATGTGAAAGCGATGTAGATGTTTGTCTCAATTTTCCCTCTCCACAAGGGATGCATTTTCTTCTACTCCAAGTATTCTATAAAAGTAATCAAACTTTGTCCTTAGAGGAGGCTTGGTAATAATATCTGTAGTCCGGTCATCTGTTAGAACATACTGTAACTCAACCACAACTTTATGCACCATATCACGAATTTAGTGATATCAAATCTCTATATTTTTCTTATTATCGTGAAATACAAGATTCACTGACAGCTGTATACAACTTTGATTATCACAATGAATCACAGTTGGTCTTGGAATCTAACCAAACAATTTTGCAAGGAGTTTTCAAAGCCATACTACTTCTCCGGATGTTGTACCAACAGTCATATACTCGGCCGCTGCAGTGCTGAGTGCTACTGATGTCTGCTTCTTGCTACACCAGAAAATTACTGCAGAACCCAAACTAAAGCAACATCCAGAAGTACTCTTCCTGTCTGCAGCAAATCCAACCTAATATGAACCAAATGATCCTTACAATGTCAAATTGCATCCTGAATCATATCTTAGTCCATATCCCACAATGCCACGTAAGTATCTGATAACATGTTTTGCAGTAATCCAATTAATATGCCTTGGATCACTCATAAACTAACTGAGATTGTTCACAAAAAATATATATCTAGTCTAGTGTTCGTCGTCAGATACATCAGATATCCAATCAACTACTGATACATGGTGGGATCAATCAAACTAGAATATGAAGCGGATTCCCTCAGCTTCTTTAGATTTGCATCCATCAGAGTAGTCACGGACTTGCAATCCAACATCTCGAATCCTTCAAAATATCAATGGTGTATTTTCCTTGACTTAGGAAAATTTTCTTGTGCGTCTTCCATACTCCTAGTCCCAAGAAGTATTGCATTAATCCAAGGTCCTTCATTTCAAACTGAGAGGCAAGATTTTTTTTACACCATTCAGTAAGTTTCTCATTACATTTGAGAAACAAGTCGTCCACATACCGAACCAAAATCTGTGGCTCATTGTCCTCAATCTTGTAGTAAAGATTGGGATATGCATCACTCTTGGTGAATCCCAAGTTTACTAGGTATCTGTCTATCAATCCATACCAAGCACGAGGTGCTTGGTTGAGTCCATATAATAATGTATTTTTCAATTTACATACGTGAGACTCCTTTTCATGGACGATAAACCCTTCTAGTTGTTCAATTTAGACCTCTTCCTCGACAATACAATTGAGGAAAGCGATATTTACATCCATTTGGTGCAACTTCCATCCCATAGTTGAAGCAACATCAATGATGGTTCTGATGGAAGTATATTGAGCCACATGAGAAAATGTTTCATCCTAGTCAATTCCCTCTTTATGAGAGAATCCTCTGGCAACAAATATGGCTCTGTGTTTTTCCACACTACCATCTGCTTCATTTTTAATCTTGAAAATCCATTTGAAAGTCATTATTGACTTCCCCCGAGGTCTCAGAACAAATTCCCATACATCATTCTTCATGATGGACTGGAATTCCTTCATCATGGAATCCTTCCAAACTTGGTGTTTGGATGCTTCTTCATACATGGTAGGTTCTGAGTCAATGGTGTGAATCATCAATGCTACTTAACTTGAGAACCTTTGAGGTCTTTTGATTCCCCAATAGGTTCCATGTGGAGCTTTGTGCCCCTCTGCATCCTTCAATGTCTATTGTTCCCATCTAGGCCTTTTTTCAGCTCACTGCCATATATGTGGAGAATCAATTGGATCAAATGGATCAATGGGATCAATCGATTCATTCCTTTCTTTAGATGCCCTCTTAACTTCTGGCAGGGGAGATGATCCCATCTCTTCATCATCGTTGATCTCCATATCAAATCCTCTTCCTTTTCGTATAGCCATCTCTTCTTCAAAGGTCACAACCTTGTTGACTTTGATCTACCTTGATCCTGGGATGTATATTCTGTAAGCCTTTGAAGACTCATTGTATCCCAAAAATGTTCCCTTCTTTCCTGAAGGTTATAGCTTCATCCTTTTATCCTTGGGAACATGAATGTGGACAAGACAACCAAAGATACAAAGGTGGCACACTTTTGGCTTCACTGTGAAGGATTCTTCCAGAGTCATGTTCTTCAAGATTTTATGAGGGCATCTATTTTGTACATAAACAACTGTTCTAGATGCTTTTGCGCATAAGAACTTGGTAGACTCTAGTCACGTATCATGGCTTTGGATGCCTCCACAACTGTTCTGTTCTTTCTTTTCGCAACCCCATTTTGTTGAGGATTGAAGGGAACTGTGAGGTCCCTATTCATTCCTGCTTCCTTGCAGAAATCATTGAATTCTGTAGAGGTATATTCTCCACTATTGTTTGATCTCATAATTTTAATCATTCTTCCTGATAGATTCTCGACTTGTGCTTTGAATTCTTTGAACTTGATGAGTACTTCCTCAGATTCCTTGGTATTGAGAAAGTATATCCATGTATTTCGTGAGTGGTCATCAATAAATGTTACATAGTAGTTGTAACCACCCAATGAAGTAATAGTCATGGGTCCGAACAAGTCAGGGTGGACTAGATCCAATATTCACTTGGATCTGCTTTCATTCTCCAGAAAGGAACCCTTGGTATTCTTACCAAGTGCACATCCTCTACATATACCATCGTGGTATACATGAAGCACTGGTAGACCTGTCACCATGTTCCTTAGTGTTGGGAGAGATTGATAGTTTAGATGAGATAGTCTTTTATGCCATAGCTCACCTATGTTGGTGGAATCATGGGCTAAGGATTTAGATGGAAAGGTGCTCAATTGATACACGCTCTCCTCTCTTACACCAATTACTTTGGTTGTGTTCAAGTTAGAATTATTGTGCCAAACAATCACATTTCCATCTACAAATGTAAATCTATATCCCTTGTTCTCTAAGATAGAGACAGAGACACGGTTTCTTTTCATACTAGGCACATAAAGCACATCATTCATATGTAGCAAGTCATTGGATTCTAACTGAAGAGAGGCATATCCAAATCCTTTCACAGTGTAGTTGGTATCATATCCAAGTAGAACACAGAGATGAGATTCTTTCTCAACAAATTGTGAAAGGTTCTCTTTATAACCAGTCATATGTTTACAAGCACTGCTATCTATAAGCCATGTATCACTAGTGGTGGGAACAGTACTTGATAATGATGACATGAAGAAATTTTTTGTACAATATTTAAATATTTGTTTCTTGTGATGATTGCATCTTCCACATCAGCTGTTGCAGCTTCATGCTTCCTCTTGTTTACATTAAAGCACTTGTTTGCATAGTGACCATATTTCTTGCACTTATGGCATTGTATGTGTGATAAATCCTTCTTCTTTTCCCTTCGATATGGAGGAGAACTTGGTCTCCTAGATTGGTGCTTAGGGTTGTGAAACTTCCTTAATTTTCTCTTAACTTTCTTGGTATGAGTGACGAATACTCGATTCTCCTCAACTTGAGGACCATGGAGTCTTTTCCTTCCTGCAATCCTTGTCTCTTCCTGAGTGCAATCTGCCCATAACTTGTCAAATTTGGGAGGCTTGGTTTTACCACTTATGGTTTGGATGAAGGAATCCAAAGATGGTGGAAGACCATTTAGAATGATCATGACAAGATCCTTATCTTCAATGTTATCTCCACTGGTCCTTATCTTGTCCTAAAGTTCGGTGATCTTCATGAGATATGAGGCAATTGATTCATACTTAATCATCTTCATATTTGACAGTTGGTTCCTCAATGTGAGATTCAAATTGATGCTATTGTGTTCAAATAAAATTTTCAAGGTATTGAACATCTTCCTAGTTTTATTCTTTTATGAGATATGCGGAACCAAGTGATGTTTGATTGAGTCCACCAAAATCCTTCTTGCTTTCGCATCACTCTTCTTACACTGGGACTTGTCTTCTTCTGCTTTTGGTTATGGAACTTTCTCATTGATAAAATTCAAGAGATCATTTTATTCTAGGATGAGAAGAACCCTAGGATTCTAGGATATGAAGTTTGTAGCCCCATCATGACGATCTTCAGCCTTCATTCCAATCATCTTGTCTGCATATATGAACTAGAAACCCTAGCAGGATTTAGGTCAAGGATGGAATTTTGAATTTAAAGAGACTAACCTCACAGATATATGTGCCCTATCAATGAGATTTGAGAGAAGGTGAGGTCGATCCAAAGGAGTGGCATGATCAGTACAAGACTTGGAACCCTAATTTCTGCAGCAGTAGAATAGGTAAAAAATTCAACTTCTCGGAATTTTGTTTTTCTTTCACCAAAAGAAGCGCCTCCCGTAGAGCGAAGTTTCCACAACTATTTTCCTGCTGAAGAGATGAGGGAAGGCCTTGAAATGAAAAACCCTAGCTTCCGACAATGGCCTCTTCTTGAACTGCTATGATACCATGTTAGTTTTTACAAGAATATAACAATATAACTTAATTTCAAATAAACAGTAGGATCTCTAGAAGAAATACACCACAGAAACAAAGAACACAAGAATTTATCCTGGGAAACCCAATCGAGAAAAAACATATAGAGATGATAGCTTTTGAGAGCATAGAGAAGAAGAAAGAGAGAAAAGTTTCTCTAAGATACAACCCCCAAAAACCTCCTTCTATTGATGCTTTTAAATTCTCTAGGAGAGAGAGAGTGAACTTGCTTGTCTGGATGAGTGTTTAAATGAGGTGCACCTACCTTCTATTTATACACATTACAAAAACTGCCTGTTACCCTAACATGACTGACTTGTCTAACTGACTAGGTCGACCTACCTTGGGGAAATACAATTTTTATTTTATTTTATTATTTTCTTGTGTAATATTTCCCCATGGTTTACATTGATTCTTTCTAGGGTTTACATGGGTAATTACATCAATATGATCTCCAGTAGGAGGTACAAGGAAATACAATACAAGTACAGTAAGAATAACTTCTGAAGTTGCACAATTTCCAACACCTGTCACCCTTACAAATTGCATACTCCTTACTTGTTGGCCTATACTATACCTTGTTGAGCATTCTCTTATGGAATAAAATATCCATATTAAATTATCAAGAGCTTCCATGGCTCTTCCTGCCATTTGAAACAACTAAAAACCTTTTCAAAATAAAAAATTCAATTTTATCCTCCTGTAGTTTAGCTTCATCACATTCTTAGAATTTCACAAAATTCATTTTTCATGCGTTCTAGGAACTACCCCTATTGATAATTTATTTATTTATCAAATTAGGGTTATAGGCACTTTTCTATTATTGTCTTTGAGACAACTAAATCCATCATTCAAATTCTAGCTGTGCACCATTGTTCCCTTCAGGATAAACCTTTCCAATGCCTATCTCTATTATTCATATTGACCTTGTACATGAAAGTTACATTTCCCCAATCTGCTGATTTTTCCCAATTCTGCACTTTTTCCACATGTGCAATTAGCTTCGGACACCAACTTCAACAAATTGTAGAAGAAACTCTAGGAATAACTGGAAGAAAATTTCTATCAACCGAAATTAGTACATATAACAATGTTCACTCAACATCTTTTAAATGTCCGACTCGATGCACTATTCAACCTCTATAAAATTTTGGGTTTGACTACTTTTATCTTTTTAACTTTTTACCAAATTTCAAAATTTCAATAAAATTGGATATCTCCCAAACCAAGCATTTATGGTAAGACTTTGTATAACATAAGTTTTCTGTTATGATGAGTAGGCAAAATTTTGAGTTCAAAAATTTTCTTGAATTCAACATCTATGGTCATATTTACCTTCTTCAAGCTTTTCAAAAGCCCCCCAAAGTGCTCTGAAATAGGTCATTTTGGCCTTCTTTCACACCTCGAATTCAAATCCTGTGGAATTTGGCTCCAAGATTCCAAATTTAGATGCGTGTCTGGACCATTGCCATGCCATAACAATTTCATCCCAAATCGAGCTCCCATCGGGCCTCTAGACGTTGATTTGTAAAAGCCACTAGTTCGTAATTTTGGTCAAATCAAAGCAAGTTCGGCTCGATATTCTCACTGGTGTTTCTATGAAATTCGTTAATGGCATCCGAAAACCTTTGGTGTCATTCGATTTCGAGCCAAACTGCTCACAAAATGGCTGAAACAATTTTTGGGCTCTATACGTTTTTTTTCCCAGATCCTGACACTAGTAGATGTGAACATTTTCCCACGACAAATCGACGCTATAGGAATGCATGTGTGTCTCTATAGAGATGAACATGAGTCCAAATTTTCGTGGAAAAATTCTTGTCGTTGTATCCACCCTTTGATCATTGTGTCGCTATGGCGACAAAAAAGAGCTGACATGTGGCGTGACTGAATAATGCTTTAAAAACATTCGTCGCTATAGAGTCTTTTTATTGCCGCAATTACAACGTTTATGAGTCCCTATAGCAATGATGATCCGTCGCTATAGCAACGTTAGTTTTTCGCACAATGCGGTGAATTTGCTATACAAGTGACGGATCATCGTCGCCGTGGCCACAGAATATTGCTGCCCATGAAAGAAATGACGAAGTGTTATCNAGAGACGATATATATATATATATATATATATATATATATATATATATATATATATATATATTGCAAGGAGAATGATATTGCAAATAATCTTTCAAGAATGTGAAAGGAAGGTATTTGCTTGACATTTCCACTTATTTATTGTTCCTTTGTGTATTATGAAAAAGAAATTGCGACTCAAGAGGATGTTGCACTAAAGAGGATGTGCTTTGAGACGTACTTTCCATAATGTCAACCATCCATTCCACCATGCCCAATCATGATGGTTTCTTAACAATTTTGAAGGGAAATCTCTATGTCAACTAGCCATTCCAAGATTCCACCAAACTGAAGAAAGGTTACATTAAGTCATAACCCATAATGAGCAACGTGCATAACCAACTCCCACACCATTTTCCCACCATTAGAATGTCCAAATGACCCAACACAATTTCATATCCACAAAAATAAAAACTTGGTGCATTTCTCACTTTCTTGGTATAAACATGTATAGACACGAGGGTCACAATGACATATAGAAAAAAATATGTTAAGAGGAAAGATATCATGACACTATGTAAAAACGTTGTGCAAAAAGACTTAGAGTTCATAAAAATATGCAAGAAAACAGGTTACTACTAATAATATTGCAAATGTAATTCTAACAACAAACACTAGCTATTGTAGTTAGAAAATTTTACAAGGGTCAATAGTTAATGTAGTCCACTACTTTTATTTGATTGTTTTAGAAAAAACACATGATGGAAATTAGCTATATGACCTTTTTTTCGTATGGTATCTTAAATCAACATAATATTATCTTAGAATTTGTTAAGAAAGTATTCTTCTACAAAATAGTATGGGCCTTTGAGAACAATGCTATTTTGGATTGACCTATTACTATGGTCAATTGTAAAAAGCAAAACCAAATTAATTACAGACTAAAGATGATTAAAAACACTTGTAAGCCACCACAAGGAAGGATATAGAAAATATAACCATGTGATCCAACATACTGCTTTCTGTTACCACCTAAGTTGTACTTGGTAGTTTTTTCAAGTGAGCCCGCGAAGTAGAACAAGTACACTTGTTCATGATCAAAGTTCAAAAGTACGCCAGGCTTTTTCTAGGAGTCTATTTGAAATGCTTTTGTAACACACGTTCACACCCCCTTAGGGAAATTGTAAAAAATGTCCTAGCATTTAATTTTTTATAAAAGACTCGGCTTCTCGGACTTAAGCATCAAGCTGACTAGCCCAGAGTGTTTTTTCCCTCGGTTATTATTGGTTGTTGAACAAACAACTAATAATTTTTGAGTTTTTCACTCACAACTCCAAAGCTGGGGTAGTCATCTTGGTGTTTCAGCCTTAGGAAGTTATTATAGCCTTCGTGTCAGCATTTTTCAACATGCTAGGCATTGATTTTGAGTCGTATGGACATGTACTAGGTGCCCCTAGAGTTTCGTCAGTTTCCGAGAAAATAATATTTTTTTTCCGCAAAATTAGGCCATTTTTAATGGTTTAATTAGAAAAATTCAAAATGTAATAAAAGTCAGATACGGAGTCAATTTCTGATGTAGGGACACTCTTTTTCACACCCGGAGCGTCCACTTTACCCCAATGACCACTTTTCACATCAGTCGGGAAGCCGAAACACCTCTAGGAGAATTATTCAGCTAAAGATACATCAAAAGAACGTTTTAATGCTAAATTACATCATTTTGACATAAAGAACAAAATTTGAAAAAGCCAAATTAATTTTTTTTTTAAAAGAGGTGACATGGCATGGGTCCCCATTTTAAACTTACGATCCTCTCAACCATATGTTTATTTTAAAACATGATTCTAAAAGTTTGCATGAAGAAATGGGGCTCACGTGAGAAGGAAAGAGTTGACGTCAACATTCAAAAGAAAAAGTTGGACATTAGGGTGAGGTGGGTAGTGGAGCCCTCCTCAAATTCAAATAAAATTTAAGCATTGGTTTAAAGTTTGATATGGTAGCAAGAGTGTGTTTGAGGCTCACGCGTGAGGGTGACGTCAAACCTCTCAAACTAGCTTAAGAGCTCTCGCCCAAGGTTGGAAGGTGGAACCCCTTGCATTTGAAAACTTCACGTTAATTTTAAAACAAAAAAGCTTTGGTTTATCATATGGGTAACGAAATGAGGAAGGGGTGAAATCACAACCTCTTCACCAAACTCTCGCCCAAGGATTGAAGGATGCCGATTTGGAGGTTGGGTGAATTTTGGTGTGTTGGCATTTGATTGGGTGTGTTGGAAGGTTAACGGTGAGTTAAGTGAGAGAGGCGTCAATCACCTCTTCACTTCAAGCTCAATTAACTCTGGGTTTATCTTCACTATTGGTGAGGTCTCCTTGGGTCTTTTTTTTCCTATTTAAGTAACGCTCATTTCCTCATTTTGGCATGGTCAAAGGACCGAAGGAATGCTATTGCTTTTATTGTATTGTTTACCATTTGGAATAAAGAAGGATTTGGAGGCAAGGTCTATGGTTTAATTCTTTTCATGTGTGGATGGTGACCGTTAAGTGCGTATGAGGTATAATCTGTATTATTGGTCTTTTCTTTTTGTTGGTTAATTGTGGGCCTTGAAGGGGAGCTCCCTCCCGGTGGGGCAAGAGATTATTCTAGTTTGATTTATGTTCTTACTGTTCGCTTGTTTCAAATCTCTTGGAGTTGCATGTATTTTAAGTTTAATTGCATGTTTTCTAATTGTCTTTTTCCAGCAACACCTATGTTTTAACCATCTGTTTGTGCAAGGACTTCTAAGTCGCAGGTGATTTCACTTGTAGGAGGGGTTGAGCTAGTTTGAATCTTCCTCATCTTCAATATTTTTTTTGAGGACATAGTCCCTCGGTGTTCCACCAAAGTAGACTCCATGCCCCAACATTCCTAGGCTTCCAACACTCTTTATATCTCTCTCTCCATTTTTTAAAGAAAAATGAAATCTTTCTCAGTTACGGTTACTCACATGCTTAATTAGTTTAGTTTATCCTTCAAGAAATATCTAAAGGCTGATCTATTTAAACATGCATCTAGATCTAGAAACATAAAGTAATATTTTCAAAGTAGATCTAGTTTTTATTAAGTACTTCTGCATATTTTCAATATTTCAACACTAAATATTTTTATGTTCTTAATGCTTTATTTGGCACATTTGGTGCATTACAGGTGGCTGGTTTTTCACTTTTATTGCTAGGACAAGGAGAAGTGCTTTCAGAAAATCAAAGATCTAAGTTGTTCACAGACATCCCAAAACACCACTCTTGATCTTGTCTTACTCATAAAACCTGTAAGCCTTTGGATCCAAATCTGTAAGGACCATTGGAATCCACCTGAAGCATTGTAAATACCATTAATAAAAGATCTTTCTGAGTAGGCTCTTTTGAGCCCACTCCCCATCCCCCCAGGGGGGAACCAGTGTTTTTTTCATTGTTTATTGTAGTAGTGTATACTTTGAATAGTCTTTACAAGCATTCCATACTGTTTAAATTCAAAGTAACAATACTACTTACCCCACGCTCTCTCGAGTACCCTGAAAGGGTGAAAGAGATTCGTGGTAGGATTAATTAGAAAACATTTCTTTTATTTATTTGTTCTTAATTTTTTAAATCAATCCTACTGTTGCTTTCCTGAGTATCCAAAAGGTGAAAGAGACTCTTCGGTAATCATCTAAACAACTCATTGTTACGTCTCTAATAAAATAAACCAAGACTCATTCCCCGTATGCTCTACACCACTCCAACTTGTTTGATCAGTTGGTTGTATCAGAAAGGGATACGAGATACTAGATTTAATAGGAAAATCCACACAAGTGATTTTTTCGAGAACTCGAGAGGTTGTAAAGGGTAACTACTATAGAGTCAGGGGGCTACTCCAAGTATGTTCATCCTCGCCCTGTTGGACACTTGGTATTACCGCTTTAGCACTCAGTCCGAAGGAACTTGACTTGGTGGGCCAAACCCACAATTAACCCACGCCCTTAATTACTCATTAATAATTTTAAAATTGATCAACGAGACAAATGCAATACTTACATGACACAACAACACTCCACCTTTACAAGCACTCCATATTCATCGGCACTGGTCTGTTTTACTTTCAATGCTTAAATCAATTATTGCAAAATGTCATGAATGGTGCTTACATTGTCATATGTTGTTGATGTGATCTCTTTCTTGCAATAGTCCGTTGTGTTATTTTATCCATTTTATATTAACTCCTAGATTTAGTCTTTTCTTTCGTAGATTGAAAACCATAGATTTTCTTTTAAACGAAGGAGTTGGCCTAAACGAAGGAGTGAAGAACAAGGTGACAACCTTGACTCGAGACTTTCCCCCAATGACACACCGAGTGGCTTGAATATTTCTGCCACGTCCCCCCGAGGTGCGTGAAAGGCTGCAACACTCGCCCTGATGTATCTCCAAAAGAGTCACCGCTTCAGGCCATGGACTGCATGCCTTATGTACAAGTATTGGACATCTCACACATCGCCACAAGATATATTTTGAATATAAACCTATGTCCTTGTGCATATGAATATTTTGAATAGCAACTTCATCAAATGAGGCTACAAGATAGAGAACCTGTAAAAAAAACAGTATGGCACAGTTGTCATGTTGTATATATTACTACAATACAATAAAATTAAGTTATTTTTGTGGAAAATAAAAACCATACCTTAATATCCTTCATGTCCAGCATGTCCCTGAAACAATGAGCTACAATAACCATTAAAGTACCGAAAACAATAGCAGTAATAACAATAGCAATCTATATCAGATATAAGTTGTTAATGAAAGACAACAATATATAACAGTAGCAACATATATCAGATATGAACCAATTATAAACTCAACATAAGATGTTAGGGCAGAACCACCTTATCCTCAGAAAAAATACTTCTAAACATACTTCAACCTCTTAGTGTTCATATTTTTGCATGATACTCAACTAGACCAATATACCTATGAAATGAGAGAACCCATAACTAGAAAAGACCATAAAATAGATCATCCAACCCTCACAAATAAAAAACAGTAGGAACACAACAGTACAACCAACTCACAATAGAAAACGACAACAAAGTAATCCAAAAAAGTCATATAAGGTAGTGCTATGGTGGATGGAACCTAAGGAGGGATTTTAAGGTCAACACAAGGGTGGACAACCCCCCTAAGGGGTCACGTTAGTCATCAACAAGCTGGACATCAACATTTAAGGGTTTTACAACTCAATGTTACCATGCAATGGTCAATCACGAGTCACCACAAGGCTAAACATCACATACAAGTAAATATGCAAGTCAACGTAACATAACAATGCAACATGAAATCATACTAGGTTCATGCACATCAAGTCAACGTGAGGGTAGGTTATCTGACTTTCTCAACTATATGTGGTCATACGTCTCATGTATTTCATGTAATGAGTGGAAGCTTATCATAATCTTCATCACTGGATGAGGAAGCTCATGTGGTCATCTCATCTTCCTCATGTTAACCCAACAACGGGTGGTCATCCCCTTGAGGATAACCATAGTCATCGGAATATGTCACACATATTAAAAAATAACTTTGCAATAAAGTGAACAAACATTTCACATTAAATTGTAAAAAACACAAATATAGGTATATTAATTGTTTTAATCAACATAGTAGTATCAAATAGAGAGCTGCAATAATAATTAAAATACTGAAAAGAAAAACAGTAAGAACAATAGCAATATATATCAAATGTAAGTTGTTAATGAAAGACAACAATGCTGAAGTAACAATAACATAAATATATTAGATCTAAACCAATTATAAATGATATGAGCATCTAATCTTCCTCAGGTTAAATTAGAAAGATGTGGCCAACCCATTGAGGATAACCATAGCCCTCGACAGATGTCACACATTCAGAAATATAAACCGAGCAATAACATTCACATTATAAACCTCAATTCTAAAATATGACCATGCACCTATTAAATCAATAAACTTGTAACAAAATTGTAAATATTGTTAAATTTGTGAATCATTAATCTACATGCAAATATGAAAGCTGTAGGAAGGGAATTATGCAGTAGAATAATAAAAGAGAATGTACACTAAACAAGAAATTCATGCCACAAATTTTAGATAAATCGGACAAAAATTGCTCAGATAATCACAACATTAATATTCATTCATTAATCAGTAATACAATGGTGTTACAATAAGTAGAATTCGAATCATGTGGATAGGATTTGAATCTACCAACTAAACTTGACTGATTAGCAAACTCATTGTGTCTAAATCACTGCTGGAGCTCACTAGTCTAACTCTAGATGTCTAAATAATTCTACAATTAGATAACTGATGAGGTAAGTGGAAAAAATGTGCCACTCTCCTTGCATGCATGCAAAACTGGAGCTAGGCTAACTAAAAGTGATTTAACTGATTGTAACTAGAGGTTGACTCAGCATAAGTGCTTACCTACCACAACCAACTGATGGAGGCACTCAAAGTGAGCTCCTATAATGTAGGAAATGGTCTCAGAGGCACATTAACTCATGCATGCACATGTAGTAAGTGACAAACAACCTTTACATGTGTTCCCCACATTTTAGTACAATAATAATGTATCCCTAAGTTAGGAAATATGACCAACTAGACTATATTGGACAAATGAGGATTAATTAATCCTAACAAATATTTAATTTCTTTACTTAGTCAAATACAAATCTTAAATGCATACAACTATTTTTTTAATTCCAAGATGGGGACATCTAATTCGTTTTCATTTCCCGTTTTAGTTGTTGTGCCCTCTTTTTTTATTGATTGTGTGGGTATGCTCTCCCGTACCATACTGTTGGTACGTCAAATAGTAGGGCGTGGAGGTCGCTGGAGAGGGGCATCATCTGCAAAAACCAAAAAAAATATACATATATTTATGCATAGTTATTATTGAGATAAGTATTTCATTATTTACAATATCATTACAATGATCTTTACCTGTTGGCTGACTAGTTGAGACAACCGGAGTGTTCATTAGTTATGTCATTTGTTCCTCTTCTAGTTGAGCATGAGTAGGTATATGCTATGCCATTCACAAAAGAAAATTTATTAGTATACGCCATCAATTATATATTTAAAATCATATTAAATACTTATATTTTATAGCATACATACCTGAATGGCTAGGCTGCTCGCCACCACCACGATTCATCTCCCCACCATCACGTGGTACCTGTTCGATACCGCTACTCTTGCTGCTTTTGTTTCTCTCACCTTGAAAACAAAAAAAGACATTTATTTTTCGATGTAATCATTCTTGAATAGATAACACAAGTACATTCTAATGATGGCCTTATTGATTTTAATTACCTTTGTGTGCGTCAATGGAGAAATTTGGCTTTGCCCCAAGATTTTTCGACATTCCAACACATGTTAAAAACCGTACTTGAAGCTGAGCCTCAAGTCTTTTTTAGTGGCTGTGTCTTGCAAAGAATTTCCCTGTAATGCATAACACCATGAAAATTGCTTCTGATAAATCAATAATTTTTTCGCTACAGTTACAAAATTTTTGGTTACAAATAATTTTTGTTTCATTCTTACAATTCATGCTCTTAATTTTTGATATCCACCCTAGCCCAATTTGTAATTCCGATGTTTTTCTACTTTTTCGTTTGTTGCTCTAGAGGTGTCGAGGAGCCTATGAAAGGTTTCAAATATGTTAGACATCACAATTTAAATATATTTAAAAGTTCAAAAAATTAAACATTTTTCATTGAAAATATGATATGTGTCATAGCTTCTTGGCCCGAGTGGAAGAGTCTTTCCTTGTTTTCTCAATGCCTTCACCTTTGCATCATCGATGAGCTCCTTCCACTCCTCTGGAACAATCAGATGATGCTCATACTTGGGTTAATTTGCAAATTGTCCCTATAATTTGCCCTGACATATTTCAAATTTAAGCCAGCTGCTACGATGACATTTTTTTCTGTTGAAGGTATCACCAAACAAGCTGACCATGTGGTTCATTATATCACCTTTCAATTTTTCATTTTGGAAATTCCACCATGTACAAATGGTGGGCCCAAAAATATCCAACTCCTTCTCATGCAGGTTCTTATAAAAAACATTATTTCCTTCAAAAACAATATGATCATTAATTAAAACTAATTTGAGGTATGTGGCTTTGAATTACATGAAAACAAACATTGAATTAATTAAATAATCTTCAGTATCTTGATTGGAACACAATCATGGTCCACCAAGAAGATAACGAGCAATGATTCTGTTGAAGTGTTATAGCTTGGAAGTTTTTCCCCTTAGTGACTTTGGCCAAGTCACTAGGAAAAAGAGGTCATGTCACATGGACTTTATATTAATGACTTGAGATGAACATTAAATGCACTTTAAGTGAAAAATTTAAGATGTGAGTGAATTAAACATTTATTTTTTGGAGAAAAGTGATTTTATCACAACCACTCGTCTAATCCAATCTGGGCCCTTGGATTATATGACCTTTCACTTACCCATCTATTTTTAACCTAAAATACAAATTTCCATGTGAAGAGGCATATTCATGATTTTTGAGAGAGAGTCGATTTCCAGAGAAGAGGAGGAGAACACAAATTTTTTTCCAGACATGAATTCCAAGGTGAATGTACAACAAGTTATTGGAACAATTCCCGATGCATCTAGGACACTTTTAGAGGAAGGGTTTTCTGCATTAATTGCGCCGTACAGTATAGGTCATACAATGTAATGTCCCCATTTTAAATAATTGCATAGCATGACAATTCCATAAATCCTACTAGTTCCCTAGGTTGGATGGATACATTTGGAATTTTGATAAGGGAGCTAATAAATGATGTTCAGACATTAGAATGAAATAAATATTTAATAATGGAGCTAATTAAATAAATACAAGAGAAAATTGAAGTGGCAATAAAGCATGGAGACACATGGAGATTATGGGGCCCACACAAGCTAGAATTTCTGTGCCACATGGCATCCTCCTCTTGCAATTTCGAATCCATGGGAAGCCTAATGTTCTTGGATGAGTTAGAAGGATAATATACTTGGCCATATGCATCATAGGTCGAATTTGGAAGGAAATGTAACTTACATGGGAGAGGAAGAGTCAAATGGGAGCTTCTTGGACACTTGGGATAGATTACCTAACATCTATGACGTCAATGATGAAGATGCTATTACATTTATGACATATTGTAGACCCAAAGGATGGAATCTGACCATTATGACATGTCAGGCCTAAATATAGCATCCAAGAGGGCGCTCATGTGAGTTGGGGAAGCTCAATAAGTCCCTACTTGAATTGGGGGAAGATGGAAGGCTAGGGAAGGGAGGACACATGGAAAATCTTAAGCAAACACCTTAATTCAAATTGGATTGAGTTTGTGGATGGATTTATAAATTTAGAAGTCTAAGGATGTTTATAAAATACATGGATAAACCAAGAGAAGGGCTTTTGATCATTTGAGAAATTTGCATTTGTGTAGAGAGAGAGCTAGTGGATGACTAGTTTTCTTGCCTTAGCCAATTTTGAGGGTGAAATATTCCCATCTAATTTGGTGTTTGGAGAGGCCATTCAGGTATTTCATGGAGATTTAATGAAGTTTGTATTTGCAGGTGTAAGATACATGGAATTTCATGGTTTCTTCTAGTGCAACACATTCTCTCAACCATTTCCAGTCTTTATTGCATATTCTTGCTCATGGAGGGATTGCGCTTTGGGTGAGCTATTGTACTCTTTGGGAGAGATTATCATGGTACATTTATGATGGTAACAAGATTAATACACTCTATTATTTATCTTCATAAATTCTAAGGTCGAAATACCAAATGTTTGTATGTAAAAGTGATTATTAATGAGCAAACAATGACCATTTCCCCACTATATTGATGTATGCCATTGTAATGCTGATGATTTTGAATGAAAGAATGGATATATGATATATTTATGATTAATGGACTGAAATTTATGAGTATTACAAGTTTCATATTCATCACTTAAGCATTTGAAGTCATCTTACTCGGTTTATTTGCATTTGGAGAAGATTTGGTGCCATTTCCCCAAGGGTCGAACTAGTGATTTTGTAGCTGTTTGGGAGAGGGTTATAACAAAATTTATAAAATAAATAATGATGCACATTAGAACTTAATAATTTCCCTTTAACATCCTATACCTATGTTTAGAAATTTGAGTGGTTTTGGGAGCATTTGGAAAGCCATTTTCAACATTTACCAAGGGGGAATTGGAACCCCAATTTGCTAGTGAAAATTCCTACCTTTTCCAGAATATTGAAAAAGTTTGCAGAAGTATTTGGAGAGTCATAAATCATACCTGAGAATCATATGCTAGTATTAATATTAGTCATATAACTTCACATAATATTTGAGAGCATTTGGATCAATTTGGAGACCTACACATCAAAACTAGTCAAAGGTCGAAATAGGGGAAAAAGTGAAAAATTGGTTATTGAATAAAATTTCTTAAAAAGAGAAGTTAAAAGTGGTATTAAAGCATGGTATTGGAACCTATGCATTAATTCCATAAATTGAATAAAAAGTTACAGACATGTCTTGGCTTCACAATAGACCCACTATACCTACTTTCCTTCCTCCCTGACTAACGAAAGAAGAAATTACAACCATAGATATTGAAGCATGCTTCTAGGAGTATCAAAATTTGAGAGGGGATATTAATGAAAGGTATTCTTTCCAAGAATATCTTGTCAAGTATGGATTTATGCACAAGAAGGAAAATGTGAATTCATTAAAGAAAAATCAGCCTACTTGTGAAAAGAGGAAAGATTTATTCTGCCCTATAAATGAGGAGGTTATAAACACTTCTACGGACAGCATGTGGAATGTTTGGAAAAATTTTGGTATAAAAAGGATGAAAATAGCATAGATTCACCATTACAGAAAGAAACAGAGAATCATGAAGTGGAGCTTGAATTACCTTAAGGTGATTGCAGAAAAGAACATAAAGAGGAAAGTGAATACAAACACACAATCCTTACTGACGGGGGTTGTGAAAATCAAACATAATATATTGATGGATCATTGAAATATGAAAGAGTACCTATTGATGGGTGCTAACAACTCTATGTTGGTGACATAGGAATCAGATTTGAAAATGTTGCTGCAAGACAAATTTATCATGGGCATAAGGATGAAGACCTTGTAGCAGCTAATGAAGAACCAAGATCAAATTTTCCATCACCACTTGAGATTCAAGAAGTTGATCAAATCAAGAAGAAAGAAGAAGAGGAGGCTCACTCCCATGAACCATCCTTCATTGAAGGGTATTTGAACATGTGTGTGTATTCCCAAATACTGTAGGACCATTTGCCTCTTACACCATTGGATTCAGATGTGGGAAACTATATAAACTCTTATTTCAGCCCCAACATGCTTTGACACATATAAACAATAGTGATATTTGGAGATATGTAATAGGATGATGGCTCATATGCATAATCCAAATTTGAGGATGTTGAGGGACATGGTTACAGGATTTCATGAGTTCAACACTAAGCACATTGATGTATGCAAAGGGTGTGCTTTGGGAAAGTACGCCAATACTTGTATTCCAAGCAGTGATAGCAGGTCAACTGGAGTCCTTGATTTGATACATTATAATTTGTGTGGTCCTATGCTATCTATTTCTCTGAAAGGTTTTGAGTATTATGTGACATTCATCAATGATCATTCCAGGAAGAACTATATCAGCTTCCTGAGGAGCAAGAAATCTGAGGAAGCCTTGCAGAGGTTCCAAGAGTTAAAATCTCTTGTGGAGAACCAGACTAGGAGGAGGATTCAGGAACTCAGATAAGATAACAGGGTGAGTACACCTCAAAGGAGTTCTATGAGTATTTCAGACACGAGGGCATAGATATATAGTTGACAGTACCATACACTCGTGAGCAGAATGGAGTGGCAGAAATGAAGAACCAATCTATTGTTGGAGCAACAAGAGCCATGTTACATGATCAGTCACTTCCTTTCTTTATTTGGGTAGAGCCATTTAATAGAGTTGTATATGTCAAGAACAGGAGTCCCCATCGTGCCTTGGGGAGAAAGACTCATGAGGACACATTCATAGGTACGAATCCTGTTGATTTTTAGCATTAGCATGAATACTTAAAAAAATTTGCAGACTAATAGATAACAAATGACAAGTGCAGTAAAACATCAACACATCAAAACACTGAACATAAGAGTTTCAACTAGGGAAACCTTTAAAGGAAAAAAACCCCAAAAGCATTGGTAATTCATCTCTTCAATGAGATGACTGAGTTTTCAAGAATTCACAAATCCTAATGGGTTTGTGCTACAGGTAAAATCCACGAAATAAATTTTACATAAAAAATCAAGATTAGGGCTTTCTGCCCTAATTCTCTTGGATTCCCAGAATTGCTGCAGCCTGCCAGGAGCTGCCCAAACTTCCTAGAAACTTTTTCTTGCATCCCAGAAGAATCAGGCTACCTAAAATTGCTGTCTTCCATCCCGTGACCTGTTTGGATTCCTGAAAAAATTCCCACGCTACTCAAGCTGACCTGCCCGAGCTATCTGCCCTACCTAGACCTGCTCTGCCCTGCTAGTGACCTATTATGCCCCACTTGATCCTGTTCTGCTGCTTCCTGGACCCTTATCGGGCTCTGCTACCCTAGCCAAGGTCCTCCCGGGGCTGCCTAAGATCTACTATGTGTTCCCAGAGGCATTATTATTCTACCTCGGTCCTGTTAGGGCCCATTGAGTGTGCCCAGATGCACCAACAAGCTGCCCTATCCCTTCTAAGGTTTGTTGTGGGTGACCATGAGCACTGGCATCCTGCCCGAGGTTGAGGAGATGGTTGCTGAGGAAGGAGGAAAGCTTCCTATTCCTTCTAGCAGCCTTCACGTGGAGATCTTAGAGCTTCCTGTGAGGTGAGAGAGTTTCCCATGAGGTCTGCAGATATTCTAGTAAAGAGGAAGAGAGATAGGGTGAAACCCTAGCACGTGTAGAGGTGAAAGATGCTGCTGTTGTTATTACTTTTGGGTGAAACCCTAGTTTAGGGTTTAATGAACAAGTGTTGATGCCCTATCTATAATCCTCCATGCTAGGGGAGAACCAAGAAATTTTCTTTTCTTCAATAACCAGCGAAATACTTATGTTGGAGAAATTGTAAGATCAAGAGCAAGTGTCCATGTAATAATTAAATGGATTGATATTCTTTTATAGCCTTTGAATCACCTGTAAGTGGAACAAAATTCAAAAGAACAAAATAATATTATTTTATTACTTTGAATTTTACCTTTAGTGGTACTAAAGGTATTTTTGCACTTTCAATTTGACTCCGTAGTGGTACTAAGGGTCCTTATGTATTTTAGACTTTAACTTTAGCATTATTCAAGTGACCTATGGTCAAAATAAGTTATCAAGGTGGTCCTTCATCCCCACTGAAACTACATCATCATAAAGAGAGAGACTTACTAATGATTTTATCTCACACTCTGTGTGACACCAAGATCAGATAGCAAGGTGTCTTAACCAAGGGTAGCTAATTCTTGGAGAATATCACAAAGCCCACTGATCGAGGGTTAGAGAGTCACACATGCCCATACCTGGTCTAGGGTTATAGTTTTATCCTGGTAACATAATAGGCGCCTTAGCCATAGGTTGCATAATTTCACCCAAGGTCAAATACTTGGTAACAGACCAAGCACCTCCATTCTCCCAGAGAATGGCCCTCAGCCCTGGGATGAGTCCCCAGTCCTAGGATAGGTTAAATTCCTGTTAACTAACCATGGGCCTCCATTCAAAGAATGGCCACTTATTTCTAGGACGATTCTCCAAGTGCTAGATTGGTTCCACATCCTGGTCCCAGATGAGATGTCTCCATTCAACAAAATGGTCACTCAAATAAAGGCAGAGTTCCCTAGTGCTGGATTGGTTCCATATCCTGGTCCCGAACCAGATATCTCCATTCAATAGAATGGTCACTCAACTCAAGGTTGAGTCCCCCAGTGTTGGACTAGTTCCACATCTTGGTACCAGACCATATGTATCCATTCTCCTAAGAGAATGGCTCTCAATACTGCTCATAAAAATCAACACTCCCTCTCGAGAGAGGCATTCTCTTCCATTCCAAGCTTCTCATGAAATTACATGAAATTTGTTGTTTTTAGAGGCTTAGTTAGGATATCTGCGATCTGTTCATCCGTACGAATGTACTGCAACTTCAGAGTACCTCTTTGTACTATGTATTTGATGAAATGATACTTCATTTCAATGTGTTTTGATCTGTCATGAAACATCGGGTTCTATGAAAGCTTAATGAAACTCTGATTATCGCAATGGATGATCATTGAGTCAATATTTCCACTAAACATATTAGATAGAAGTTTCCTGATCCAAAATACTTCCTTGCAGGCATCACTTGCAGCAATATATTCTGCCTCAGCTGTACTCTGAACTATGGAGCCCTATTTCCCACTGGACCAAGAGCTCATTGCAGATTCCATACTGAAGCAGTAACCAAAGGTTCTTTTTTGGTCTACTGCACTGCCAACCCAATCTAAATCAACATATCCTACTAATAATACTCCACTGCTGGAAGTATACTTGATCCCATAAGTGATAGTACCTCACACATATATGAGTACATGTTTGGCAGCTATCCAGTGTATGTGCTTCAAATCAGACATGAATTGGCTCAGAGCATTCACCGTGTAACATATATATGGTCTCGTATGTACGAGATACATCAAGGATCCAATAAGCTGTGTTATCACTCCAGGAAACTCCTCTAGGTTGCAGCTCGAGGATGCCTGGTAACTTAAAATGTTTTTAGGGTTTTTTGATATGGATCAAGTCAGTTGACCTATATAACCTTTCCACTCTCAAGGCATGCATAAAACTCACTCGTTTACAAGGCTTTTAGTTGCAATTGCTCAGAAGTTCGACAATAAGGTGCAGGGATGGAGAACTCACCAGGCTGGAAGACTTACATACAAAACACATGCATATAAATGTCTAAATCCTGATGAGGATGGTATTTATAAATCAAATTTCACTAATAAACCAATAGGATGACAACTATCAGCTTTTTAATCAATGTAAAAATGACCTAAATACACATTCATGCATAAATATAGTAAAGAAAGAGATGATGGCTGAACATATCACAACAAAAGAGCTTATATCATGAATAAGTAAAATGAGAAGCTTGAAAGCATTCTCGGCTCATAAATCCCCAAAGTTGAACCTTTATTATAAAATCGGTCTCAGGATTTATAGCCTTCTACAAAAAATATAGATCCTGAAAATTCGATCTGTTTACACCAAAAATACTTGAAAGTGATAGTTTTTTCATATTAGGGTTTCAAACCCTACCTAACTATTTGTCTATCTATTGCGAATATCTAGTTCATTGAGCGAATCATTTAATAACTGAAGTGTTTGATAGTGATCATGGGTGCTGGTCCAATGTAAATTTGCTGCCAAAAGCCAACATTTCCGCGGTTAACTGACGTGATATTTCTTGTTTAATCCGCCGAAATTTTCTACACTGTCGCTGCGGTCGCCAATCGAAATATTTGACCTCTAACCCGTCGGCACTTTATATCTGAATGTATCGGCACTTTCCATCACTAGCTTGTCGGCGATCGGAAGCTGTAATAACTAATGCATCGGAACCTCAAGGCTGAATGTTGTAGCGGTGTCAGAGATTCAAATGACTAATCTTCTCAGTCTTGGCGATCGGAACCCCAACACTGAACGTATTGGTGCTTTCAATCGCTAGCTTGTCGATGTTCGAAAACTGTAATCACTAATGTGTTGGAACTTCTTATCTAAATGTTGCCGCAATGTCGAAGCTTTAAACCACTAGCTTCGCGATCGAAAATCAGAAGCTCTAGCCACTATCCTATCGATGCCTTAGACCAGAACACTGCCGTAGTGTCAGAGCTTTAACCCATCGGCACCCCAAGCCTCAATGCTGCCGTAGTGTCAGGGCCTCAAATGACTAACGTTGCGATGGTTTATTTATAGGCGAACGGAAGTTCTGTCCTCTATCCTGTCAGAAATTCTAATTTGAATGCTATAATGTTGGTACTTTAAACCCCTACTTGTCGGCGATTGGGATCTATCACCACTAATGCATCGAAACTTTAGACAGGAACTCTGCCCCAGTGTCGGAGCTTTAAACTACTAGCTTCGCGATTGGCGATCGGAAGCTCAAGCCCCTTACCATTGGAATTTTAAATCTGAGCGCTGCCGCAGTGTCGACGGTTCAAATCACTAATTTCTAAGCATCAGCAATCGAAAAGACTAACCACTAATCTATCGGCGATCGAATGCTCTAGCCACTAAAACTCTTTGTCGGCAATCGGAACTCCAAAATGCTAACCATCAGAACCTTAAACCGCTAGCTTTGCGATCGGAACTTCAAGCCACAAAATGATCAGGACTTTAAAACAATAGATTCTCCGTAGTGGCGGTGCCGTAGAGGATTGAAACTCTGAAACGTCGGTGTAATAGAGGAGTACACCTCCGATCACTGTTTAAAAATGTTTCGATGGTAGTAAACAATTTAGCACTACATCTAACCGTCGAAGGGGTTTTCCACCTGTTATTTATCTTCCAACTTTCGGTGGCTAATGAGATGTTTTGATCCTCGACCAAGCCACCGAAAGCTACAACTTGTGAAATTTTCATCCAAATAAAAAACAGAGGCTTTCAAACTGTCAGTGATATTCATATCCCTCATTGTGTGAATTAAATTCTTCATACTATCGAAATAAATTATTTTGGGAGATAACATCTTGCTCCTACTTGGGGATGGGAACCTCCCAGTGAGGTCCCAAGAACCCCAGAGCAAAATGCCTTTCCCTAAAAGCAACTAAGTAACTTAACACTATGTTTTATTGTTCCATTGGGCATGAAGTTTATTCTGAAATCAAAACAACCTACTATCTACTAATTTACAATCATAAGGCCTCAGAGCCTCAAATAAAATAGAGCTTCAAGAACCGCCCATTTATTGGGCCATCAAATACCTCTTCACCTTCCAGACTCTGCAATTTGAAGGTGTTATTCTTATGTACCTGGGCTATCACAAAAGGGCTAATCCACAAAGAGTTGAATTTTCCATGTTTCCCCTTGTCCTGTTTGACAACATCCCACTTGAGGACCCAATCTCCGACATGGAAGTTGTCTGCCTTTGCTCTTTTGTCAAACATGCCCTTTATCCTCTGTTGATGAGCCTATGATTTTCCTACAACTTGCTCCCTGATCTGCTGTAACTCCACCAAATCCATCATCCTTCTCATCATATCATTTGGTTCATCTTCCTCTTCCTGAAAGAAATTTGCCACTGGAAGGATGAGTTGGATAGGAAACATGGCCTCAGTGCCATAAACTAGCTTGAATGGAGAAGTCCCTATGGATCTTTTTGTCTGTTACCCTATCAGCCCATAAAGTGAACTTAAGCTTTGAATCCCAGCTTTTCTGATTTGTCTCTAGTAGTTTCCTAATGATTCTGACTAAGCTTTTGTTGGATGACTCAGCCAAGCCATTTCCTTGTGGGTAATAGGATGTGGAATGCACCAGTTGAATACACATTGATTCACACATTTTAACTAATGCCCCATCCTTAAAAGCTGGTGCATTATCAGCTACTAACCTTGCTGGGAAACCAAACATGTTGAGGATGTTCTCATATAAAAATCTCTTGATGAGTGGCATTTCTGGTGGGTACTGCTTCTATCCATTTGGTAAAGTAGTCAGTGGCTACTAAGATCCATTTATGCTATCCACTGGAAGATGGATTTATTTTGCCTATGAAATCCAGACCCCAGTGCTGGAAAGGCCCATTCACTGTAATAGGGGGGCAAGGATTTGAGCTGCTTCTTCCCTATAAATCTTTGACATTGGTCATAGGCCCTTACAAAAGTGCATACATTAGCAAAGAGGACTGGCCAATAGTATCCTGCTTTTAAGATCTTGTGGGCTGTGGTTTTCCAGTAGTGGTGACCTCCACATGTATTGGAATGAAAGTGATGCATGACTTGCTCTGCTTCCTCTTTATCTAGACACCTTAACAAAATTTCGGACTGATCCCTCCAGTACATCAGTTTGTCAATTATGCAAAACTTAACAGATTTCAACTTAAGAGCTCGTGCTTGGTTAGGAGTGAGATCAGGAGAAACTTCTAATTTTTGCAAAAATTGAATGATACCTGAGTACCACTCACATGAATATATATTCTCAACTACTGATGGAATGTTATTCGAATCTTGATTTACTTCTGTTTTAGCTGCTACCACAGTCTGCACCTTTGTTGATCTGACACATGTGAAATTTATTCCCATTAGTTCATAATTTTCTTTGGCCATGAGTTTGGCTAGACCTAATCCATTTACCAGCTTGGTGGGTTTCACCTCTACATCAAACTCAATGAGTTTGGAAATCCACTTAGCTCTCTTCCCATCAATGTCAGGCTGAGTCAAAACATCCTTCACAGCAGCTGAAGGGACATATGCAATGACCTTTGCATGGAGAATGTAGATTCTGAAAGTCTTCAAAGATTTTATGAGAGCATAAGCCTGTTTCTCAATTGGGTCATACTTCAGCTCAGCATCTCTCAGGATTCTGCTGAAGAAAGCAATTCGATGATCAAGACCTTCATCATTCTTTTGTAATAGTATAGCTGCCACTGTGTCATAAGATGCAAAAGAGAAAATGTAAAAACCGTTGGTGTAGACAGGACTAATCAGGGTTGGACCCCCCATGATGGCTTTCTTAATGTCTTCAAAAGAGTTTCTTTCCTTGTCAGTCCATTTTATTTCTGCATCCTTTTTTAGCATGACTGTATCGTGCTTTACCAGCTCAGAGAAATTAGGAATGAATCTCCTGACAAAGTTTATCTTGCCTAAAAAGGGTTGAATGTCTCTTTTTGACCTTGGTATTGACAGCTGCTGAATTGCTTCCACCCTCACCGAATCGATCTTTACACCTTCAGTTAAGACTATGTGGCCTAGGAGCTTTCCTTCATTGAGTGCAAACTGGGACTTCTTGGGGTTCAGTGATATTCCATACTTTCTACACTTCAACAATACCTTCCTTAAATGCTGTAAGTGGTCATGATGGCTGTGAGAGTAAACTGTTAAGTCATCCAAATATATCAGCACAAATTTATCTTTTAGCCCTACAAAATCTAGGTCCATGGCTCTCTGAAAAGTAGCCCCGACATTCATTATCCCAAATGGAATTTTAGCATACATGAAGGTGCCCCAAGGGATGGTAAAGGTAGTCTTCTCTTGGTCATCAGGGTGCACAGCAACTTGGTTGTATCCAAAGAAGCCATCAAGGAAGAACATAACTCTAGCCCCCTAGACTTTCTACAATAGGTGTTCCATCTTGGGAAGTGGATAGTTATCCTTCTTGGAACACTTGTTCAGGTTTCTGAAATCCACACACAACCTGATTTCTCCATTTTTATTTCTTACCACTACCAGGTTTGCAATCCACTTGGAATATCTGAGGGGAACTATGATCTTGGATTTAAGGAGCTTGTGGATCTCTTTTTCAATCATTAGTAATAGGAGAGGGTTGATGGGTCTTAGCTTCTATTTGAAAGGTATGGTGTCCTTCTCCAAAGGAATTCTGTGCTGGATGATATTGGTGTCATAAGTTTTCAGGTCACTATACTCCCAAGAAAAAACATCTGCAAACTCTTTTATCAAGCTGTAAAATTTAGACTTCTGATCAGCATTCAACCTCGTGGAAAGATTTATCAGTTTATGATGGATTTGGCTGCCTATGTTTTTCTCTTGGATAGCAGGGTCTATCTCCTTTTTGGAAGGCTTGAGAGGGATGTCATTGTGATCAAACAGTTCTTCTAGTGGTACTAGACCTTGGGGTATGTAGTTGCTGGGAAATTGGACAATATTTTGCTCAGTCACTTTATCTTTTAACTTGAGCTATTTGGATTCCTCCATGTTAAGGTTTTCCTGGTCTATGTGTATGTCAGAGAATTCATCTACTAACTGAAGGAATTTACTAAGCTCCTCATCATTCTCAAACACCCTCCAAAATTTTACATTGTCTGGCAAAGAGGGTCTGTACTTGACCTGAACATCATAGCTAAGCTTAGGGGGAAAAGGAGGAACAAACAGACTTGCAGAGACAGCCAGGGAATCAGCCAAGTGATTTAAATCCCTAGGAATATATGACTATTCAAAAAACATAAAGGAGTCTCTGAGTTTCCATACCTTGTCCCTATAGGCCTTCAGTCTGATATTTTTTGTCTGAAAAGTGTTGTTGAACTGCTGTATGATGAGGTCTGCATCTCCAAAAATATTCATGCACATGATCCCCATCTCCTTGGCAGCTTTAACTCCTAGCAGCAAGGCTTCATATTCTGCTATGTTGTTAGTGGTTTTAAAATCAAGCTTATAAGACAGGTGAATGTTTTCCTTAGATGGGGAGATCAATACTACATCTGCACCTGCTGAGCTTTGAGTGCTATCCCCATCAAAATACATGGTCCAGATTGCTGTTGTTACTTATTCGGGCTGCTGACGGGTGGGCTTAGTGAGCTGAACTTATGTCTACTGATTATCATATATTTGCAAAATGTAAGACCCAAAATCCGTGTCCACTGTGTAGATGGGGTGATTCATTGAGTGGCTCTCCTTGCTTATAATGTATGCTAGTTGATTTTCCCTGTACAGCCTCTTAGTCTCCCCTCCAAACGTGGGAATGGTGGCATATGTGAGATCCATCTGAAGGGTGCCGCCTAGTATTTTGCTCCATGACCAAGACAACAAGAGACTAAATTTTGGAGGAATATCGACCACTACAATGTCCATCATTATGCTTTTCGAAGGCAGCTGCGTTAAGTTTATAGCAAGGTCTTTGATGAGGCCCAAGCACTTGACCTTCCTAGAGTTAAAGGAGAATAAATCATGGTAGGTCTTGGTGATGCCGAGGCCAATCTCATCCATCATAGCCTTTGGAATTAGGTTATGAGGGGCTCCTGAATCCAACAGACAGTTATGGAGGATTTTATCATGGATGTTCAAGGATATAAAGAATGATGGGCAGCAGTCCTTTAGGTCTTCGATCATGGGGCCCAGGGTTACAACAGGATTCTCATTTTACAGGTTCACAAAGTTAGTGTCAATGTGCACCTTGGGCTGAAGAGAATTCAAAATGGAGGTTTTGAATGCATCATTCTTCATTAGCTCAATTAAAGGGAAAGGGATTTTCAATTTTTGAATTTCAGACTCGAGGTTGAAGGAATAATGCAACATATCTGGAAACCTTACCTCATGAGCTATAGGTTTGAGTTGGACTTGATCAGGTGTGGCTGAAGGTACTAGTTTATGTAATGCTTTGGATGGGACAACCACTTTATTTGGTAAAACAACAACCTTTCTAGCTGGTGCAGCAGGCTGCTTGACAGGTACAACATTCTTCTTGAGGGGAGAAACCGGCCTAAACCTCAGTTTGTAACCTCCCTGACCATCAGCCTGATAGATAGCCTCTTCAGTGATCTGCTCATCAATCAGGGCTTCCTCATATTCTGCCTATGTTAGAAACGAATAGTCCATCTCATCCTCCATGCAGTGGATATTGTCTTCAGCTTCTCCTTCTTCTTCAATGAATTATGGCTCTTCTTCTAATATAGCATTTTGAAATGGAGCTCTTATCCTCTGATATTCCCCTTGATTTCTCTCCCTTCTGAGAATTTGAACTGGGGGGTTTCCTCTTCTATAAGGAACAAAATTTGGGTTTTGAGGAGCAAAGTCACTTGGCCCTTTACCCCTCGCAGGTAGATGTTCTTGGTCCTTCAACTTAGAAATTTCAGCAGTTAGGTTATCTAAAAGTTTGGTCATTTTGTCAATCTTGTTCTCTGATGCCGAAGCCCCACTATAGTCTGTTGGCTGCTTTTTCCTGTCTATCTTCCCTTTTACCTTCTGAGATGCCAGAATGTTTGACTCTACCTCTAGGGCAGCATCCTGCATGAGTGATAAGGAAGCATACCTCCTTTCTTTGAGAAGTAAGCAGAAGTCAGAGTCAAAGGAATTTTCATAAGTTATCCTAGCTGAGGTATCAGTGGACTTGATTTCGGTAGGGATCTTGTTGTACATATTGTTGAATCTCTTGGTAAAGCTGGAGACAGACTCCCCATTTTCTCTTTTCAGGTTGCTGAATTCCGTGATATAGTAGAGGTGGTCCCTCCTTTCTCCCCAATGCTTTAGGAAAATGTCATCTAGGGCCTCTATGCCTGCCATTGATCTGGCAGGCAGTTCTTTAAACCACTTCCTAGCTTGGCCATCTAGGCTTTGCACAAAAACCCTAGTCCATACATCTTTTTGTTCTATGTTAATATTTTCAGCATAGCTGTAAAAAGCCTCTAGATGTTCTTCAGCAGTGAAATCCCCTTCCCCTATAAACTGAGGAATATACTTGAGATAATCCCTAGTAGGCATGGCTGCGAGGGGATTTGGCAAAATTAGGGGTGCATACCTAGCTACCAGGATCCTTTCCATCTTGGTCAATTGAGGGGCAACCATATTGGAAATGGGTATGGACAGGGTTGTGGAAGGAAACACTCATGAAGATACTTGCTGAGAAGGCGGTGGTATACTTATCCCAGTGGAGTCACCAGGGATTGGATCTTCACAAACAGAAGTGCTTGAAGATGCCCAACCCCTAGATTTTTTTGATGTATCTAAAAATTCCTGGGAATTAAAAGTTTCAGCAGAAGAAATAATAGCAGAAATATTTCTTGAAATACTTGATCTAGCTTTTTGTGCAACACTGCTGGTCTGTCTTAGTAAAGCCCTAGCTTTCCTCAAAATTTCTTCTGGATCTGAAACAGGTGTTGCCGGTGGCCCCTTTGGGTTTTCTTTGGTACTTTGTCTTCTTGAAGCCACCTTATATCAATGGAGTCACCAGATATATGATTACAACCATAATAATGTCCAAGCTTTGTCTATCATCAAAGCATGGATCTATGTCATCTCCCAAGGAAGCTGAGCTTCAATCTCCTCTCCCCGACAACGACGCCAATTTGTCATCACTCCAGGAAACTCCTCTAGGTTGTAGCTCGAGGATGCCTGGTAACTTAAAATGTTTTTAGGGTTTTCTGATATGGATCAAGCCACTTGACCTATATAACCTTTCCACTCTCAAGGCATGCATAAAACTCACTCGTTTACAAGGCTTTTAGTTGCAATTGCTCAGAAGTTCAACAATAAGGTGCAGGGATGGAGAACTCACTAGGATGGCAGACTTACATACAAAACACATGCATATAAATGGATAAATCCCGATGAGGATGGTATTTATAAATCAAATAGCACTAATAAACCAATAGGATGACAGCTATCAGCTTTATAATCAATCTGAAAATGACCTAAATACACATTCAGGCATAAATATAGTAAAGAAAGAGATGATGGCTGAACATATCACAACAAAAGAGCTTATATCATGAACAAGTAAAACGAGAAGCTTGAAAGCATTCTCAGCCCATAAATCCCTGAAGTTGAACCTTTATTATAAAATTGGTGTCAGGCTTTATAGCCTTCTACAAAAAATACAGATCCTGAAAATTCGATCTGTTTGCACCAAAAATACTTGAAAGTGATAGTTTTTTCATATTAGGGTTTCAAACCCTACCTAACTATTTGTCTATCAATTGCGAAGATCTAGTTCACTGAGCGAATCATTTAATAACTGTAGTGTTTGATAGTGATCATGGGTGTTGGTCCAATGTAAATTTGCCGCCAAAGGCCAGCGTTTCGGCGGTTAACTAACGTGATCTTTCTTGTTTAATCCGTCGGAATTTTCTACCCTGTCACCGTGGTCACCGATCGGAAGCTCTGACCTCTAACTCGTCGGCACTTTATATCTGAATGTATCGGTGCTTCCCATCACTAGCTTGTCGGCGATCAGAAGCTGTAATAACTAATGCATCAGAACCTCAAGGTTGAATGCTGTCGCGTCAGAGATTCAAACGAATAATGTTCTCAGGCTTGATGATCGAAACCCCAAGACTGAACGTATCGGTGCTTTCAATCGCTAGCTTGTTGACAATCAAAAACTGTAATCACCAATGTGTCAGAACTTCTTATTTGAACGCTGCCGCAATGTCGGAGCTTTAAACCACAAGCTTCGTGATCGGAAATAAGAAGCTCTAGCAACTATCCCATCTGCACCTTAGACTGGAACGCTGCCGCAGTGTCGGAGCTTTAACTCGTCGGCAGCCCAAGCCTCAATGCTGTCGCAGTGTCGGTGCCTCAAATGACTAACGTCGTGACGGTTTATCGATCGACGATCGGAATTTTTTTCCTCTAGCCCGTCGGAACTTCTTATCTGAATGCTGTAATGTCGGTGCTTTAAACCCCTACTTGTCAGCGATCGGGACCTATCACCACTAATGCATCGAAACTTTAGACCGGAATGCTACCGCAGTGTTGGAGCTTTAAACCACTAGCTTCACGATCGACGATCATAAGCTCAAGCCACTAACCATCGGAATTTTAAATTTGAGCACTATCGCAGTGTCGACGGTTCAAATCACTAATTTGTAAGCATCGGCGACCGGAAAGACTAATCACTAATCTGTCGGTGATCAGATGCTCTAGCCACTAAAAATATTTGTCGGCGATCGAAACTCCAAAATGCTAACCATCGGAACCTTAAACCGCTAGCTTCGCGATCGAAACTTCAAGCCACAAAATGATCAGGACTTCAAAACATTAGATTCTCCATTGTGGCGGCACCGTAGGGGACTGAAACTCCAAAACATCGACGTAATAGAGGATTGCACCTCTGATTGCTTTTTAAAAATGTTCCGATGGCGGTAAAAAATTTAGCAATACGTTTAACTGCCGAAGGGGTTTTCCACCTATTATTTATCTTCCAACTTTCGTTGGCTAATGAAATGTTCTGATCCTCGCCCAAGCCACTGAAATATACAACTTGTGAAATTTTCATCGAAATAAAAAATAGAGGCTTTGAAACTGTCAGTGATATTCATATCCCTCATTGCGTGAATTAAATTCTTCATACTATCGAAATAAATTATTTTGGAGATAACAAGATGTATGTACAAAGTAGAGTCCACACCTTGTGAACTGGTGTCTGAGTCTTACAACTTTGTCAAGTTGGTAGTCATGGGCACTCTCATGGACTTGCAGTCCTGCATCCCAAATCTCTGCAAGATGTCCACTGCATACTTTCCTTGTGTGAGGAATCTCTCATCTGGCTTTTGCCAGACCTCCAAGCCAAGGAAATAATGCATCAAACCGAGATCCTTCATTTCAAATTTAGAGTTAAGCTCCCTGTTACACTATTCTATCAATTGTTCCTCACCTATAAGAAACAAGTCATCCACATATAGAACAAGGATCAATATATAATTATGAACAACCTTAAAGTACAAGTTGGAGTCAACTGTACTTTTGGAAAACCCCGAGCCGTTGAGGAATCCATCCATCCTGGCATACCAGACTCTAGGAAACTGTTTGATCCCATAAAATGATTTCTTCAGTTTACACGCATGGGTCTTATTTGCATGAGTCACAAAGCCTTCAGGTTGTTCAATATAAACTTCCTCATCAATCTTGCCATTGAGTAAGGCTGTCTTTACATCCATCTGATGTAACTTCCATCCGAATACTGCAACAAGAGGAATGATGGTTCTGATGGTAGTATACCTGGAAACATGAGAAAATGTCTCATCATAGTCAATGCCTTCTTTATGAGTGAATCCATGAGCTACGAATCTGGATTTATACTTCGCCACACTGCCATCAGCAGTATGCTTGATTTTGTAAATCCATATGGATGTTACCACTGACTTTCCTGTTGGTCCGGGACAACTTCCCACACATCATTATTCATTATTGAACTGCACTCTTCAATCATGGCATCATCCCATACTTGTTTACTGCTTCTTCTTTGTACGTGGAAGGTTCTGAACCAATGGGATGGCTCATAAGACCAAAGTACTTTTGTGGTATTATTCTTTCTCTGAAAGTCCTAGGAGGAGCTTTATGCTTCTCAGATTCTTGTACTCTTTATTTGTACCAAGCAGGTCTCCTTTTGGAAGGAGTAACTTCAAGCAGTTCTTCTGGTGGAATTTCACTATCCTCATGTGCATCTGAAATTTAATCCTCAAATTCTTCTTCATCCCTCTAAACTTCTTAATATTGAAATTTAGGAGGAGGTACTTCATATTCCTTTGAAAGCTCTTGTGTTTGAAGAAACAAAAATTCCTCATGGAATATCATGTCTCTACTAACTTCAATGTACCTATGTCTAAGTACATAGATGTGGTATACCTTAGATCTGTCGCTGTAACCGAAAAATATACCTTTCTTTTCGGAAGGCTCTAGCTTAGCCCTCTTTTATTTTGGCACATGAATGTATACCGGAGTGCTAAAGATCCTCATGTGGTCAACTGTAGGTTTCTTGACGGTGAAGACTTATTCTAGAGTCTTCTCCCCCAAGATAGCATGAGGCATTCTATTTTGTATGTACACAACACTACCCGCCGCTTCATCCCACAAGGATAAAGGAAGATCTAGATCAGTAAGCATGGATTTAGAAGCTTCTCAGATCATTCTGTTATTCCTTTCTGCAACCCCATTTTGCCGAGGGTTGTATGGTGTTGTCAACTCTTTCTTGATTCCTACTTCTCGGAAAAAATAATAAAACTCATTATACTCATACTCACCTCTGTTATTTGATCTCAAGATACATATGTGTCTGCCTATATGATTTTCAATCAGAACCTTGAACTCTTTGAACCTCTAAAATGTTTCACTTTTCCCTTGAGGAAGTAAATCCATGAATTTTGAGAATGATAATATATGAACAAGACATAATATAAGCACCCACTCAAGGAGGGTGAATACACAGGCCCACAAATGTCAGAGTGAATCAAATCTAATATACCCTTATATCTATTCTTGCTTATGGAAAATGATTTCTTAGTGTTATTACCTAGAGCACATCCGTTGAAAATTCCATCATGTTTGGGAGATATCTCTTGTATACCTGTGACTATCTTCTGCAGGCCTGGAAGAGTTGTATAGTGAAGGTGTCCAAACCTTCAATGCTACAACTCACATGGATCAACTATATGATGTACCAAAGCATGAGTGGAATATTCAGAAGCCTTATAAACACCTCCCTCTCGAACCCCAATCTGTACAAATGAGCTTAGATTTTCATTCTTTTCCCATAGTAGGACCTTCTTGTCCATGAAGAGGACTATGTAGCCCTTTTCCTCTAAGCCAACGACATATAGAAGATCTTTCTTCAAACCGGGAACATATAAGACATCATCAATATGTCAAACCTTACCTGAATCAACTTGAAGTGAAGTAGATCCAACTCCTTCAATATTGTAAATGGAGTCATCTCCAAGTTTCACCTATGTAGTGAACTTCTTCTTTTTGTAGCTGGTGAGAGCTTCATGGTTACTTATCATGTGCATGGAGGCACCACTATCTACTAACCAAGAGTTAGCATTGTTTGTGATGGAACCAGAAAGAGAAGAGATCGGGTAGTACTCTCTTCTAGGTTTGTCTTCTTTTTTAGCCCCGATGTTCTTCTTCTTATTAGGTTCTTCTTCTTCTTCTTCTGCAATAGAAGCTTGAAATATTATTTTGAATTTCTTCTCGGGCTGCCTGCAATCCCTAGAATAGTTCCCAAACTTATGGCAATTATAGCATTCCACTTTTGAACCATTAGACTGCTTACCTTGTGGTTTCTTTCCCTTCTTTTGTAGAGGAGAGGGCTCTTGAAATTATTTGTCTTTGCTGTAAGTGAAAGGTTCCCTTCCTTAGTGCCAATTTCCTTGCCTGAAACTCTTCCTTCTTCTTCCAAGCAATCATGCCAAAGTCTATCAAAGCTTAGCCGATTCTCACGTCCACTCACCGATGCCAAAAATGTTTCCCAGGAGTTTGGGAGACCATCGACTACAGTTTGCATGAGGTTATCATCATCTACAATAATACCAATAGTTGTAAGTTGATCTCTTACCTGAGAAATCTTTGTGAAGAAGGGTCCAACTCCTTCATCCTTGTTCATCTTCAGTGTTCGAAGCATTTTATTCAAGCATCTCTTTTGACTGGGAGCCTTCTTCTCATAAAGGTCCGTCAAGGTGTCAAATCATTCTTTGGAAGTCTTCAACGATGTGATGTTGGGAATCAATGTTTCTTTGATAGAATCATAGATGATCCTTCTAGCCTTAGCCTGCTTCTTCTTGGAAGTAGTCTTTCCAGCATTAGATGTTGGCTCTTCTATGACATTGAATACTATGTCATCAAGGTCATTCTCTCTAGAATGGCTGTAAGCCTACCCTTCAAGGAATTGTAGTTGGATAAACCTTGAAGCTCCTCTTTCATTCTAAAAATTTTGGTAGCCATATCTGCCACTTAGTCAAATGTGAAGTCTGCAAAATATCCCAAGGTCTATGGAGACAACATCAATCTCCTTTTACTAGGTCTTCACATGATAATCTTTGATACCATGTTGATTTTTAGCATAAGCATGAATACTTTAAAAATTTGCAGACTAATAGATACAAATGACAAGTGAAATAAAACATCAACACATCAAAACACTGAACACAAGAGTTTTCACTGGGGAAACCTTTAAAGGACAAAACCCTGAAAGCATTAGTAATTCATCGCTTCAATGAGATGAATGAGTTTTCAAGAATTCAAAAACCATAATGGGTTTGTACCATAGGTAAAATCCACAAAATGAATTTTACATAAAAAATCAAGATTAGGGATTTCTGTCCTAATTCTCTTAGTTTCGTAGAATTGCTACAACCTGCCTAGAGCTGCCCAAATTGCTTGTAAACTTTTTCTTTCAGCCCAGAAGAGTTAGGCTGCCAAAAATTGTTGTCTTCCTCCTCATGACCTGCTTGTTTTCTCGAAAATATTCCCATGCTACCCGAGATGACCTTCCTGAGCTATATGCCCTTCACGGACCAGCTTTGCCCTGCCTGTGACCTATTTTTCCCTGCCTGGGCCTGTTCTGCTGCTGTCCAGACCCTTACCGGGCTTTGCTAGCCTGCCCAAGGTCCTACCGGGGCTTCCCGAGGCCTACTGTGTGTTCCCAGAGGTACTAGCAGGCTGCCCTGGGCCTGTTAGGGCTTGCTGATTTATTCCCGGAGGAACCAACAAGATTCCCTAGCCCTGGTAGGGTTTTCTATGGGTGCCCGTGAGCACTGACAACTTGCCCAAGGGTGAGAAGATGGATTTTGAGGAATGAGGGAAGATGCTCGTGCCTTCTAGTAGCCTACCCATGGAGATATGAGAGCTGCCTGTGAGGTGAGAGAGTTGCATGTGAGTTCTGCAAATATTCCAATGAAGAGGAAGAGGGCTAGGGTGAAACCCTATCACGTGTAGAGGTGAATTTTTTTTCTGTTGTTCTTCCTTGTGAATAAAACCCTAGGTTAGGTTTTGATGAACAAGTGTTGATTCCCTTGCTAGAATCCTCCATGCTAGGGCACAACCAAGAAATTTCCTTTTCTTCAATAACCAGCGAAATACTTATGTTGGAGCAGCTATAAGATAAAGAGAAAGTGTGTGTGTAATAATTAAATGGATTGATCTTCTTTTATAGCCTTTGAATCACCTGTAAGTGGAGCAAAAATGAACATAACAAAATAATATTATTTTATTATTTTATTACTTTGACTTTTACCTTTAGTGGTACTAAAGGTCTTTTTGCACTTTCACTTTGAATCTTTAGTGGTACTAAGGGTCCTTATGTATTTTTGACTTTTACTTTAGCCTTCTTCAAGTGCCCTATGGTCAAAATAAGTATTTAAGGTGGTCCTTCATCCCCACTCAAAGTACATCATCATAAACATAGATAATTACTAATGCTTTTATCTTAGACTCTGTGTAACACCAAGATCAGATACTAAGATGTCTTAACCAAGGATAGCTAAGCCTTGGAGAAGATCACCAAGCCCACTGATAGAGGGTTAGAGTGTCACACATGCCAAAACATGGTCTAGGGATTACAGTGTTATCGTAGTAACAGACCAGGTGACTCAACCATAGGGTGCATCATTTGACCAAAGGTCAAACACTTACTAACATACCAAGTGCCTCCATTCTCCCAGAGAATGGGCCTCATCCCTGGGATGAGTCCCTAGTCCAGAATAGGTTAAATTCCTGGTAATTGAATAGGTGCCTCCATTCAAAGAATTACCACTAAGTTCTAGGGTGAGTCCCCCAGTTCTATATTGGTTCCACATCCTAGTCTCGGACCAGATGTCTCCATTCAATAGAATGGTCACTCAACTCAAGGTTGAGTCCCTTAGTGCTGGAATGGTTCCATATCTTGGTCCCAGACCAGATATCTCCATTCAATAGAATGGTCATTCAACTCAAGGTTGAGTCACTCACTGCTGGACTGGTTCCAGATCTTGGTCCCGGACTAGATGGCTCCATTCTCCTAAGAGAATGGCTCTCGATGCTGCTCAGAAAAATCAACAAAGCCTGAGGTTAGTCATTTTTGCATATTTGGTTTCCTGATTGTTTCATATTTCCCTTATAAGAAGAGGATAAATATTGATTCCTCTGTAGAGAGAGGCATCTTTGTGGGGTATGATAAGACTTTGAAGGCATTTCATATTTATCTTCCTACCCTAAGGAAGGTTGTTGTGATGGTGGAAGTAATATTTGAGGAGGAGATTGCCTTCAAGAAGTCTATAGAGTCAATGCAGTGAGAGGCAGGTTCCCACACCTCAGGCAGCTTCACATGTACCTGATCTGGTGGATTATTCATCTTCAAATTACACTGATCCAATATGGTACAAGGTTCATGGTTTTAACTCATATGCTAACATTATATCACAGCCCGCGCAGTTATAGTATGGTGCGCAGTTATAGTATGGTTTTGTTATCTGTTGAAGTCACATGTGGACTTTTCTTTCGGCACAAAAGATGTGAAAGGTGGACATCATGATGCAAAGAAAACACTGCAGCAGATAGTGCAAGAAAGAGCAGGATAAGAGCCAGGAAATTTGCATAGCCAGGCATGAAAATCATCATCCTTTTGAGGTTGAAAAGCAAGTTTGGTTGCAGATCATCCAGGGAAGGTTGAAAGGTAAAAAGCTCAATTTTGTTTATGATCATTTTGATATCTTTGAAAAGAAGTGTAAG